>JBBPMU010000742.1:0-14574 GCA_038090475.1 Wakefieldia striispora | reverse complement strand
ATCTCTACAAAAGTTTAAGGAGTGATAACTACTACTAAAGGCTACACATTGTCCTTGATACAATAGCAATTAACAATAAAATGGGTGAGATAAAAAATGCCAGCTTCAAGCTGAGGCAACACTAGTCCCTATATGAAGAGTGGAAGCAATGTTGGAGTCTTCCATAATGAAACCAGAAAGGTCCAGGGATCTGAAAAGAGCCTCTATTCTCCTGGCCCAAGCATGGTAAGTTGCTTGTCCAACAAGTTCAGGGATCTTGGCAAGGAGCAATGATTCAAGCTTGAATTCAGATGCTTCTGGGAAAGACATGTCTGTTTGAACTCAATCAGTTTCATTGTTCATACACAAAAGAAACAAGCCTTTATTGGTTAAACTCTATCATCCAATATCATCGAGAAAAAGTCCAAGAAATCTATGCTTTCTTTTCCCAATACAGCAACCTAGTCATCTGTAATGATATAGACCCTGACATTCGTCCAACTTGTTGTTGTTTCTGACCCTTCATGAGTTTGAGGCAATGTTCTTGAACCTTTGGGTGGTTAGCCCATTTAGACTTGAGTACTCTCTGAGCGCGAACGATATGGGAGTTACTCTTGTCTTCTTCCACTCTCATCGAAGTCTAGCGTCAACAGCACAATGAAATTTGTGAAGTGGAGGAGCTGGAGAGTTGTTGAAACAATGGACGTTATGTTATGGATTTTGAAGATACCTGGGACCGCGATGTCGAAATCATATGGAGACAACTCTCTGGTGAAGACGATATGGACATGGATATGTTTTTCTTTCCTACTCATTTCTATAATCACTACTGGTTTGACCCCTCTTCCATGGCGTATAGAGACCTCACTTGGGAGATCATCGACAGCAGTCAATACGACCCTGTGATCCATGACTTCTAGGTTATCTTTCAGACTTCGCACGGGAACACCGCCGTTTCCCACGTTTACGGATGCCCCCGGACTTCGGACTCGCTTCTACTGGGAAGTCCCATTTATTCTCCTTCCACTTACATCTAGTGGCTCTCCACTTCTCCTTTTTGGACTACGGGACTCTGATACCTTTCTTGGACACAGGACTCCACATTTCCTTTTACGCGTATGTTTCCTTTTACGCGTATGTTTCCTTTTACGCGTATGTTTCCTTTTACGCGTCATTCGTTGATTTCCTTTTACGACACACGCGACACGACATGTCTTGTTGATTCCCTTTCTTGTCTATTTGTTTCTATTTGTACCTTGTAGTATAAATACCCACCAATGTAGTAGAATAGCTCTTCAGCTTATTCTACACATTTCTGCCTGCAAAGTCTTCGCTCCTGAAGAAGGTCGCTTGACTCACCTCCTGCGCTAAGCCCTTCCAGTTCTCCATCTCTTGTTACTTACTGGGGCTTCTCTCTCACGAGCGATAGCCATATACTCTGCTCCTAGACATCGTTGACTCTACGAGTACGAAAGGATCTCGAGTGAAGTCTTTGTTCCGCACTCGCATAACAAAAGAATAAGCTCGTCCCTTGATCCCTGCTACTACACACGGGATCCGCCCAACTTCACGCCATGTATCGTTCTCCTGCTTCGGAGGACTCCTCTGACGACGAACGACCGCCCACTGCTTCCCCCTACGCCAACCCTTACCAGTCCGCCCGACCCTCTGGAACTTCTTCTCCGTGTTCTCCTACTCAGCCTAGCAGACGACGAGTAGCCAGCTCCTCTCAAGCCCCTGCCCCTGATACTCGACGAGGACCCCTTTTGAATGTTACTCCCTCCTTCACTCCTATCCTGTCTCCCCTAGGCTCCACCCCCGCGCTCTCTCCACTCCAGTTCCAATCGACCCTCCCATCTTCCCAGCACACCCTGACCACTCGCTCTCCCTCCCCCATCCCCAGCTCTAGCAGCATGTCGAACCCCACCCAAGAAGAATTAAAGGCGGCTTGCCCGGAACCCTTCTCCAGCAAGAGTGAAGACACCTCTCACTGGCTGTTGGTGATGAAAGCTTACTTCGCCATTAATGACACCAAGTATAACAATAAGAAGATCACGATTACCCTCCTGAATCGGATGAACCATGGGAGAGGGGCAACCTTCTCCGAAGCATGGCTCAACAAGATCATGAATGCCCCCGTCACCTCCTGGACCGATACCCTTATCGAGGTCGAGAAGGATTTCCGCACCATCTT
Organism: Wakefieldia striispora; assembly: GCA_038090475.1. Classification (NCBI taxonomy): domain Eukaryota; kingdom Fungi; phylum Basidiomycota; class Agaricomycetes; order Agaricales; family Hymenogastraceae; genus Wakefieldia; species Wakefieldia striispora. The sequence continues at coordinate 12,401 of JBBPMU010000742.1, read as the reverse complement.
TATACCCCCTGGCCTCAAAGACACCATGCGGATGACTCTCCACAACATCCATATGGAAGGGAAACCTTTCAATGGCAACTTCGACGCCTTCCGCAGCGCCTTCCAACTGGAAGCCTCTAGGAGCGACATCTCTGATCAAGCCGTACTCAAGGATCTTCTCAAACGTGCTGTTTTGCGCCAGATCGCTACCATGATGACAGCCTTGGAGAAGGAACCCGCGACCACGAATGATTGGCTCGAGAAAGCCTCTCATTTCTACCATAACATCGTCCGCAACGATCTCCTCCGGAAAGGAGGAACTTCCTATATCAGATCGACTTCGTCCACTTCCTGAACCCGTGACCCTATGGCCATGGATGTGGACTACGTCTCTTTATCCCCGGCAGAACAATCCGAACACATCAAGAATAGGAAGTGTTTCATATGCCACCGAGTCGGCTGTTTTGCCGGCAAACATCGTAATGGGCAGAACCGTCGTTCTCCCCCACAGAAGATTAGGACAGCCAAAGAAGACCTCCCGACTGACCCCCTCTCTGCCTACGCCAAGGCCAGAGGACTGAAGGACCATCAAGTCATCCGATTACTTGATCTGTTTTCGGACAAGCCCTCAACTCAAGACCTCTTGATGGACGAAATCCAACAGATTGCCAAAGAAGACACAGATTTTCAACACTGAGGAGTAGAGCGACGTCTACTTCCTCAAGGACAAGGACTCCTGTACAAATAGCTCCCATTTTTGTATCCTCTCCTGCTGATAGGGCAATACATGTCCCCATATCCCTTTATGCAGGAAGGACAGGAGAAATCGTCGCCACTACCGCCCTTATCGACTCTGGAGCCACCGGATCCTTCATCAACCGAGACTTCGCCATATGGAACCGAATCCCTCTCATTCGACTTGCCGAACCTATAGGAGCCAAGAATGTAGATGGAACCAAGAACAAGTCTGGAGAAATCCACCATAAGGTATTCATCACCTTGCGCTATGCTGACACAGAACACCAACAGGAACTTATGGTGATCAACTGTGGATCCCAAAACATCATTTTTGGAATGCCATGGCTGGTAAAGGTAAACCCCCGGATCGACTGGACCAACCGAACCATCGAATTCGAAGGTGGACAGAAAGTTCGCCGACACGACGACCCGCTGAGGGAAGCGCAAGCCTACCTCATTCAATTTATGGACAAGGACCCGGATCGAGTATCTTGGGCCAACTACGATGCCAGGCAGTTAGCCATCAAACAGCGTTTTCGCTGAAAACTCTGCAAAGCAAATATCCTACCAGAGGTTATCCGGAAGGTGACCCTATTGACCACGATCGCCACACAGAAGAAGGCCGCACATGTAGTGCTGCCCGATGCCTTCAAGGACTACAAGAAGGTATTTGACAAACCCAAGGAAGGCTTTATTCCTCCATCCCATGACTTCGACCACGCCATTGAACTCAAGGACTCGTTTGCCCCACGAAAGGCCAAACTGTACTCCCTTAACCCCAAGGAAACACAGGCCTGCAAGGACTTCATCGATGAACACCTCACCAAAGGCACTATTCACCCATCAAAATCTCCCTAAGCTGCCCCCTTCTTTTTTGTTGCCAAGAAGGACAGAAAACTCCAACCCTGCCAGGACTACCATCATCTCAACGAACATACTGTCAAAAATGCCTACCCTCTTCCGCTCATCCCCGACCTCATGGACAAACTCCGAGGATCTAACATCTTCACCAAGATGGACGTACAATGGGGTTTCAACAACATCCGCATCAAGGATGGTGACCAATGGAAAGCCGCGTTCATTACCCCATTCGGCCTCTATGAACCCCTCATCATGTTCTTCGGGATGTGTAATGGCCCCCCGACCTTCCAGGCATTTATGGACCACTACTTTGGCGACATGATGGCCAAAGGATGGCTCATCATCTACATGGACAACCTCTTGATCCACACCAGGGACAATCAAGACCTTCACAACGAACAGACCCATTGTGTTCTCGATAGGATGGCGGAGCTCTGCCTCCACCTCAAACTGGAGAAATGCTCTTTCTCCCAGAAATCTGTTGATTTTCTAGGAATGATTATTGCTGAAAGCGAAATCCACATGGACCCCACCAAACTCTCCACGATCAAGCAATGGGTCGCCCCTACATCCGTTAAAGGAGTGCGCTCCTTCCTTGATTTTTGCAATTTCTACCGGAAGTTTATCGCCAATTTCTCTGCAATCACCGCCCCTCTTATCGCCCTCACCAAGAAATCTGCCATCTGGGAATGGCTGAACGATCAACAATGATCTTTCGACACCCTCAAGGAGAAGTTCCTCACCCTGCCCGTCCTCTCTATGCCCGACCTGCAACACCCTTTCACTGTTATGACTGACGCCTTGCTCACTGGCGCTGGAGCAGTCCTTATGCAGAAGGATGTCAATGGCGATCTCCACCCCTGCTCCTACTTCTCCTGCACGTTCACTCCCACCGAACGAAACTACGACATCTACGACTGAGAACTCCTTGCTGTAATCAAAGCCCTTGAAGAATGGCGCCAATACCTTAGTGGCACCCCTCACCCAGTCACCATCATTACTGACCACAAGAATTTAGCCTACTTCAAGGAGCCCCGCAAACTCACCCGCCGCCACACCCGATGGATGCTCTTCTTGCAGGACTTTGATATCCTCTACGACACCCACCCCGGCTCCTTCATGGGCCCCGCCGATGCCCTCTCCCGCAAAGACCACGTTGACACGACTGAGGACAACCAGAACGTTGTTCTCCTCGACCTGGATCACTTTATCAATGCCATCGATGCCGATCTGGCGGACAAAATTGCCAATTCCACCGCTGACAACCCCTTGGTACAGAAGGCTCTCCTCGCCCTCCAGAATGGCAGTTCTCTTTTTCCCTGCACTGCAATGACTGACTGGGAATTCCACGATGGATCCCTCTTCTTCCAGGGACGACTCTATATCCCCGATTCCGCCCGCAGGGAACTTGTGGCATCCATCCATAATTCTCCTGCCGCCAGGCATCCCAGTTATTTCCGGCTTCTCCACCTCCTCTGCCGTGACTATTGGTGGCCCGGCATGGCTACCTTTGCACACAAATTCATCACCGGTTGTGCTACTTGTCAGGCCAACAAGGTTATTACTCACCCGACAACTCTGCCCCTATCCCCCATTCCCTCCAAGGTGACCCGCCCCTTCCAACAGATCTCTGTCGATCTCATCACCGATCTTCCCCCGTCTTCCAGCCATGATTCTATTATTGTTACGGATTTCAAAGATACTTGGGAATGGGACGTCGAAATCATCTGGAGACAACTCTTTGCTGAAGAAGAAATGGACCAGGATATGTTTTTCTTTCCTACTCACTCTTATGATCGTTATTGGTTTGACGTTTCCTCCACGGCGTATAGAGACCTCACTTGGGAGATCATCGATAGTGGTCAATACGACCCACTATACCATGACTTCTAGGATTACCTTCAGACTTCGCACAGGAACACCGCTGTTTCCCACGTTTACGGATGCCCCCAGACTTCTGACTCGCTTCTACCCGGGAAGTCCCATTTATCCCTTTTCCATTTATACTTAGCGGCTCTCCACCTTCCCTTCTTGGACATGGCTCCCCACTTTCCTTTCTTGGACACGGGACTCCGCATTTCCTTTTATGCGTATGTTTCCTTTCATACGTCCCTTGTTGATTTCCTTTTACGATACTCGCGACGTGACGCGTCTATTTGTTTCTGTTTGTACCTCATAGTATAAATACCCGCCGATGTACTAGAATAGCTCTTTAGCTAATTCTCTGCACTTCTGCCTGCAAAGTCTTCGCTCCTGACGAAGGTCGCTCGACTTGCCTCTTGCGCTAAGCCCTTCCAGTTTTCCATCTCTCTTTGTTGACGGGCTTCTCTCTTACGAGCGATAGCCAATACTCTGCTCCTAGTCGTCGCTGACACTACGAGTACGAAAGGACCTCAAGTGAAGTCTTTGTTCCGCACCCGCGTAACAATTATGGTCGTGGTCGACCATGGTCTTACTAAGGGGGTAATTTACATCCCTTGTTTGAAATATATCACCGCCGAAGGGGTCGCCTCCCTCTTCTTTTCGCAGGTCTTCCCACGATTTGGCCTCCACGACAAGCTAATCTCTGACTGTGGCCCCCAATTCGCCTCTGCATTCACCAGAGAACTCACCCGTCTACTGAATTACGACCTCGCCCTGTCCACCGCCTACCATCCTCAAACTGATGGCGAGACTGAACGTGTCAACCAGGAACTTGAAACCTATCTTTGGATCTTCTGTGAAGGAAAACCCACAACCTGGGCTTCTCTCCTTCCTATGGCCGAATTCTCTCACAACTCAAATGTCCACTCTGTCACCAACCAATTGCCATTCTCCCTCATGTACAGCTATGAACCCCGCTCTTACCCCCCTCTTTCCCACACTACCTTCGTCCCGGCCACCGAACAACGCCTTTCCAAACTCGACAAAGCTAGAACCGAAGCCCTTGCTGCCCACTGAAAAGCGCAAGACGACATGAAATCCCACATCTCCACCAAATTTACCCCCTGGAAAGTCGGCCAGAAGGTTTGGCTCGATAACAAGAACCTGAAACTCGGCTACCAATCTCGCAAACTCTCCCCTCGAAGAGAGGGCCCCTTTGAAATAACCCAAGTCCTTTCTCCTGTTTCCTATCGACTCAAACTCCCCCCCACTTGGAAGATACACGACATCTTCCACGCCTCAATCCTCTTCCCTTATTGAGAAACCAACAAGCACGGCCCCTCGTTCTCACGCCCGCCACCAGATCTTCTCGGATCAGAAGAAGAATACGAAGTCGAAGCTATTGTGGGACATCGGGGTTCCGCACGGAATCCACAGTTCCTATCAAATGGAAAGGCTATCCTTCCTCTGACAATACGTGGGAACCGCCGTCCAATTTGGTCCACGCCAAGACTCTCCTCAACTTATATAAAGCCTCACACCCCAAGGCTTTCCCCTCATTCCGCCCCCCATCTACATGATCGACCTCACCTTCTCCCTCGTCGTCTTCATCGTCTTTTCCGCCCTCACACTTTTCTTTTTCTACTCTGTCTTCACCCTCGCCCTCAAACTCCAATACTCTCGCAACGCCCTCTTCTTCGTCGCCCATGTCACCCCAAACGGAATCTCTGTCAGAATTGTCTCCCCGCACGACGTCACTACCCCCGTCCTTCGCTACTCCACCGGCACGACCTACTCTGGCTGGACAGCTGAGGTGGACGGTTGGAACGATTCTTGACAACCCCTTCTGTTTCCCCCGCAGCGTACTTGGAAATTCCCTTGGACGCCCTTCTTTCTACCCTCGACCCTATTCCCATCTTCTTAGACAGACTTCCTTGTTTCCATCGAAACGTCTTCTATGCCGCGATCCTCTCGTCACCACCGCTCACACTCCCGCTCTCCAGTATCCCCCTATCCTCACCACAATCCACGGTCATCCCACTCCTCGTCCAGGCATTCCGTAACAGTACCCTCTCGTTGGAGATTCAACAATGGTCCCCGATCCAACTTGGAGAATCTTGGGCAGCAGCCCTCTCCTATTCCATCCAGGGCACCAGAGGAATTATACTCGATGCTCTTGACCACGTCGGCTTCGGCGTATACATCCCTACCCTCCCCGCCAACAACGTCCAACCTATCCTCCGAACCACCCTCATCAGTCTCTCTCCTCTCCAGCAACAGGACTATCTCTCACCGGCAGAGCTCCCTACGTACCACTCTCTGGGATGAACCACTCATCTCTATCCCTCTGCCCGACCTCCTCTACCCGCCCCCATCCCCACCTATCCAATCCGACCTGATGAGCTGGACAATTCTTCCTTACCCACTCATGATGCCGCCCCTCCCCCATATTCTCCCGACCGTCAATCTCTTCCCCGACGACCCACGCCTCGACCAGATGCAACCCATTTGGGATCTACTGGACCCCGAACACGTGTTCAGCCATCCACTCCGGTTGTCGAACTCGATCTTCACGAGGTTAGAGAATTTCTCACAACCCTCGCTGAACTCACGGAGCCAGTCTCCTCCCCCTCCCAATCCCCAGTCCCTGTCCCCCCTCCTGTCCCCCGACGAGTTCCTCACCTCCGTACTTGCTATCGTTGCGGGTCTACCGGACACCTCCAGCCTGGATGCCCCCACTACCAGTGCACCCACTGCCTCCAGACCTCCCCCGGACACTTCTCCCACAACTGCCCCATCGACAGACGATGCCACCCTCTCCAGACCCGACGATTTATTGATGATGATGCTCTCCCAGACTTCGACAACAAGCACATCTGATGATAATGATTCGGTGAATCATTCTTCCGACAGGGGAGCTAATGTTACGGATTTCGAAGATACCTGGGACCGCGATGTCGAAATCATATGGAGACAACTCTCTGGTGAAGACGATACGGACATGGATACGTTTTTCTTTCCTACTCATTTCTATAATTGCTACTGGTTTGACCCCTCTTCCACAGCATATAGAGACCTCACTTGGGAGATCATCGACAGCGGTCAATACGACCCTGTGATCCATGACTTCTAGGTTATCTTTCAGACTTCACACAGGAACACTGCCGTTTCCCATGTTTACAGATGCCCCCGGACTTCGGACTCGCTTCTACTGGGAAGTCCCATTTATTCTCCTTCCACTTACATCTAGTGGCTCTCCACTTCTCCTTTTTGGACTACAGGACTCCGATACCTTTCTTGGACACGGGACTCCACATTTCCTTTTACGCGTATGTTTCCTTTTATGCGTCGTTCGTTGATTTCCTTTTATGACACACACGACGCGACGCGTCTTGTTGATTCCCTTTCTCATCTATTTGTTTCTATTTGTACCTTGTAGTATAAATACCTGCCGATGTAGTAGAATAGCTCTTCAGCTTATTCTACACATTTCTGCCTGCAAAGTCTTCGCTCCTGAAGAAGGTCGCTCGACTCACCTCCTGCACTAAGCCCTTCCAGTTCTCCGTCTCTTGTTACTTACTGGGGCTTCTCACAAGCGAGCGATAGCCATATACTCTGCTCCTAGACGTCATTGACTCTACGAGTACGAAAGGATCTCAAGTGAAGTCTTTGTTCCACACTTGCATAACATGTTATGCCATGATAGCAGATCTACGTTGATGTTGGGGTTGCGTATGTGTTACGGTTTTCTATGAAAACTATACTTCCCTTGCCCTGGACCATTCAAAGATATGGTCCATCTTTTGTTTTGCTTTTCCCCTTTTCTTCTAGATCCATTGCAGGCTTATTGACCTTTGGTCTATTCATCAAGAAGATCACATCACGTGACTTCTCTGCCAGCATATCACATGATCACCTATCACATGACTCTCTCTCTGCACAGCTCCAACTTCTAGACTCGACGTCACATGACCTCCTAATCACATGACCAGTCACCTGACTATTCACGTGACCTGACATGACTCAGAGCTACCACTGCCGATGCTACACACACCCTGAAGGGACCTTCCAAGCTGGCTATGCTCTCACTTTCAGACTTCTCCATTTAGCCCAGCTCATAGCTTTCTATTTCATTCATGAACTCCACCACAGTGCCTCATGTTCACCACCTCACGCTTCATCCCAAACATTGCACCCTTGGACTTATCCCGCTCTCCCCTTTTATCCTCCCAGAGTTCCACCTATCCCTTTTGGACATTGCCTTTTACATGCTATGCGTCTTGTTGATTCCCTTTTACGCACTTTTACAACCTACCCTAAAGTACCACAAAAACAGTATATAAACTCACATACTTTCTATATTAGCTCCCTAGCTAATTCTACACATTTCTCCCATGAAGTGTGGCTCCTCTCTGATGGGTTGGTTGCACCATCAGTTAGTAGATCTAAGTCACCCTTCGATCATCAGGTTGATCGTCATACTGGTGTACCCCTATGACTAGTGTTGCCTCAGCTCAGCTTCTGGCTTTTCTCAGCTTTCTCTCAGCTTTTTGAATGTAGCATATTCATTTCTTTGTAAAAATGTAAAGTGTCAGTACATAGATGAATCATAGCCTGTGTTTATATCTACCACCTGCAAAAACAATTTTGCAATTTGAATCAGCCAATAGGTCACAATATTCTATATAATTGAGTTATTTTAGTGTTGGCTTTGTTCAAGCTGTAGAATATGTAGCTTAATGGCATAACTCAAGAGTGACTGGAGCAATCTCTACAAATGTTTAAGGAGTGATAACTACCACTAAAGGCTACACATTGACCTTGATACAATAGCAATTGACAATAAAACTGGTGAGATGAAAAATGCCAGCTTCAAGCTGAGACAACACTAGTATGGAGGAGTTAGATCCATCCGCATTTGATACTCCAATGGGTGCGGGCAATCTGGTTCCGATTATTCCGTTAGTTTCACAGAATTTTTTGTCGATGAAAGTGTTCGTGGTGCCTGAGTCAATCAACGACCTGCAGGACACCATATACCATCTGTTATGGATTTCGAAGATACTTGGGAATGAGACGTCGAAATTATTTGGAGACAACTCTATGGTGAAGAAGAGACGGACATGGATACGTTTTTCTTTCCTACTCATTCCTATGATCGCTATTGGTTTGACCTTTCTTCCATGGCATATAGAGACCTCACTTGGGAGATCATCAACAGTGGTCAATACGACCCTCTGTGTCATGACTTCTGAGGCTACCTTCTGACTTCGCACGGGAACACCGCTGTTTCCCACGTTTATGGATGCCCCCGGACTTCTGACTCACTTCTACCGGGAAGTCCCATTTGTTTCTTTTCCTTTTATACTTAGCGGCTCTCCACATCCTCTTTTGGACACGGACCTCCGATTCCTTTCTTGGACACGGGACTCCGCATTTCCTTTTACGCATATGTTTCCTTTTACGCGTCCTTTGTTGATTTCCTTTTACGATACATGCGATGCAACACGTCTCATTGATTTCCTTTCTGGACTATTTTCCTTTATTTGTACCTTGTAGTATAAATACCCGCCGCTGTAGTAGAATAGCTCTTCAGCTAATTCTACACACTTCTGCCTGCAAAGTCTTCACTCCTGAAGAAGGTCGCTCGACTTACCTCCTGCGCTAAGCCCTTCCAGCTCTCTGTCTCTGTTGCTAACGGGCTTCTCTCTCACGAGCGATAGCCATATACTCTGCTCCTAGTCGTCGCTGACACTATGAGTATGAAAGGATCTCGAGTGAAGTCTTTGTTCCGCACCTGCGTAACACCATCCTTGGAGTTTCCTGAAATGAATATTAGTAAGGGGGGAAAGATGTCCGGAGTGATTAAGAGTAGAGCAAATGAAAGTCTGAGGGTTGGAAGGTGAAGGGGAGATAAAGCATAATGTAGTTGTGAAGGAATTGTCTTTATCAATGAAAACGGAATTAAGTGCAGTATATTTTTCTTCTGCTGCCACGCCCAAATGGGACGCTGTTCCAGAAGTGAGAGGAATGAGAGATACATGTTCTACTGTATCTTGAACATGAGAATCATTCGTAGAGTGGGTATCATAGGAGAAATTCTCACCGCCTTCTATGTCGAGTAAAGAGAAGAAAAATTGTTCTGAAAATGATATGGATGAAATAGTACTTGGGGCCAGACTACCCTCACTCATCCAGACCCTTGACCTTTTACCGCCTCAGCAGCCTTGTGATCCATTTCCGCCCAGATCCGGTCTCTCCAATATGCTTCTGCCTCATCTGTGATGCGCGGCGTCACTTAAACAACCAAAAGAAGAAAGAAGAGATAGCGCGCCAGGTTCGAGAGGCGCACCGGCGACGAAAGCGGCGAGGAGAGATACTTGAAAGTCATGTAGGGGTGGAATGATGAGTAGTGGGGTCCAAGTAGACGGAGGAGTATAATCCTTAAATCACACCCTTGGAAGTATGATCAAGTAGATAGAACTAGAGAATAGTTCGTATGTACAGGTGGTTTATATAGTAGAGAGAATTGTGCACAGACCATGCTATGCGAATGCTATCGTCCAATGAGAAAAAGAGTAAGGGATCGTACCATGCGACGAACGCGTATCATGAGTCATTGTCTATGAGTAAAGATAAGTGATAAGGAGGAGCCAATAGCAAAAGAAGAGCGGAAGATAAGCTATCGGCCAATCAGCAAGTGCCGCAAGTGGTCACGTGTGTCAGATCACGTGACAGAAGGAAATTATACTGACATAGGAGCGTACCAAAAGGAGAACGTCACGTGATCGTGTGATAGAGTCACGTGACACAAATTACAGGTTGGTGCTCGCCTTCGAGGGCTGAGCATAGCGAAGTGGTTGGTTAAGTAAAAAGTTCGATGAAGAATGATGGAATCATAACAATCTGTGATAAACGAGGCATTATGGGCCACATATCCTGTGGGTGGAGGGAGTGGTGCCAGGGGAAGTGGCGGGAAGTTGGACACGTATGCCTGCATCCCAGGCCCTTGGTTGTAGGGGTATCCTCCCCAATGTTGTTGGCACAGAGCACCGCCTTGGTATCGCACCTGTTTAGGGGCGCGACAGTTCTGGGCCAGGTGACCTGGCTTTCCACAGTTGAAACATAGAAATTGCCCCTGTGGGTGGGCATGGGGAGGAGTGGGGAGAGGGCGAGGTTGGCTGCTGGCTGGCCTCACGTTGGTGGATGTTGTCGTTGCGTCGATGACCATGGGGGCACCTCTGACAGGCTGGGTGCCATATTGCATATATTGGGGGCGGGGTTGATTGGAGTAGGATGGAGGGCCCTGTGGAGGTCAGTAGTACCAGGGGCGTTGGGCTTGTGGAGCTTTTGCCCGTTGAGGTCCTTGTTGGGGTTGCCCCCTTTCCTCAGCAAGTCTTTTGAAGGTTTGTCCTACCTTCATGTACTCCTTGGACAGTGGTGGATACCAATGCCCAGTCTTTTTGTCCGGCTCCAGCATGGAGTGGAGGGACACCTCCTGGTATATGTGGTACGATACCGCCGCCTTGAGTAGATGGACGGCCTCTCCATCCGAGATCTCGGCTTCAACCACCAAGATGTCGAATCGCTGGAGGAAGTCCGTGATTTTTGAGCCTCCTTGTTTTAACTCCCACAGCTCTTTGTAGGCTTGGTGTGTGAGGAGTGAAATTTGGAAGAAGCCTTTTATGACTTCCTGGAGTTCGTCCCATGTAGGGTAGAACACTGGGTCCTTGCCCAAATATTTCTCCATCTGCTGCTGGGCGAAAGGCTCAGCAGCTCCTTCAAACCTTAGAAGAACCACAGTTGTAAGAACCTGGTCATCCTTGAATTCGGATGCTTTGACCCAAGCTCGGAGCTTGGTCCACCACATCCTAAATTTCTTTTTCTCGCCATCCCATTTTCCAGGTTCGGCGAGCCTCTTATATGAGTCCCTTTCGCCCTTTTCCTCCAATTGGCGGATGAACTCCCGAGTGTACATCGATTTGTTCGACTTGGGGGTTGGAGGTTGGGGCTGCAAAGACATTCCTTGTTGAGTCGACATGGGTGGGGGTGGTTAGTAGTCAATGGGAGAGTGGAAAGGTTCCTCTTGGATGGAGGGGGACGAGGATCAAGATGAGGGGGAAGGTGATTCAGAGTCGGGAGGTTCCAACACACTTGCTTACTGGCCTGACTGTGTGGACCTCTGGGCTAAGGTGAGGGGGGTACCTCATTGGACCCTTTTGAGCAATGCTTTGCCACGTAGATACGGCTGGGTGCTGAACTGTTTGTTGTAAGCAAATCACACTTTTGTGTGAGGGGCAGGCGGTGCGGGGTAACGGTGGGCGCTGGTCCTCATGCGGGAGAGGCATCAGGGAAATTTTAAGGGAATGATAATCAATGATAATGGTAGATAATGGATTATATGGAATTATAATCCATTATATACCCCCCTTTGAGGATTATATAGGATTATAATCTCTTCAAAATTTCCCTGATGGGCCCAGGAAGAGGGGAGCAGGAAGTGCAACATGAAGTCTGCACTGATTATCTCGACGTAAAGTCTGAGATGGTTCGGACTCGTAGTCTCAAACACCTGCCGCTCATACCATAGTCTTATCTAAATGAAGCGAGGCTACACTTAAACAATTAAAGGAGGAGGAAAGAAGGATGAGAGCGCCTGGTTCTAAGGGCACACTGGACAAAAAGGCGAGAAGCAGATGTTGGTGGAAGTCGTGAAGAGGAATGATGATAATGTTGAGATCAGTGGTATTTCATCTTCAGATCTTCATCTCCAGATACCCTGATCTTAGATCAATCTTTGATCTGATCTACTGTTTCTCAGATGGAACAATCCTCAGATTGATTCCAATGTTCTAGACTCATATCAAATACGATATGAAGGGTGCAACCCTAGAACATCCTGACAAACACCCTTTTCCACTATCATGTCTTCTTATTTCATATGATAGCGGATTGCTTAT
>JBBPMU010000741.1:0-14588 GCA_038090475.1 Wakefieldia striispora | reverse complement strand
CACCCACGGGACGACGTTGGCCGCTCACACTCTGTCCCCTTGGGACAAGTTGGTCACCCCATCGCCGACTTTGTGTACGACACCCGCACCGTCCTCGCCGACGATGGCTGGGTATTCCTTGACCAAGGAAAAACCTGACCGTCTGATTTTCCATTCGAGCGGATTGAGTGCGATGGCTTCAAGCTTGATGAGAACTTCCCCGGGGCCAGGCTCGGGGATCGCATGCTTCCCGAGCGTATACTCGGCACCGATCTTTGGCAGCCAAAGCGCCTGCTGAGTAGCTTGCATTCCTGGAGTATGTCGGTTTGGAGAAGATTCGAAGGAGTGTTGGCTCCCCAAGCCTGGCCATGAACCAGCCACTTTATAGCAACGACCCTAGCACTAAGTACGACTCGGACCCAAATCAGCCGCTTAGTAGTGTTTGCCCGGGCGGGCCAGTGAATACTCACAGTTATGCTTATGGAGTAGTGCTGACACTATCAGGGTATACACGTAAGCTGCCGGCTTAGGCGGCGTGAGTTGGCACCGTTCTAGCTAGGAGATCAAGACCATTGGCTGGCAGTCGACTTGGTAAGCCTTGGGAACAGGGGCTGACACATATTGCCGAGCAATCCATATATGGCAGGTCTGAAAGAAAGACGCACCCGACACCAAACTTCTGGAAGATGCAAGCTGATCTTCCGCTGGCCAAGCCAAGAGGTGTCCATAGAAAAGACGAGTTTTCGTAAATTTCAGTCAAGATACTACTCGACACCAGGGCATCAGCATACACCGGTAATGCATACTAGTACATACACGCGATAGTCACTCCCAGGTTGCTCCGGTTAACCTTCCAGTCCGATCACGCACGCGTCTCGGGAGGACGCACGACCAACTTCTTCGCACTAACACTACCCGCTTCCAACCTCTTCAACCCCCCCACAATCCCATTCAAACCTCCTGGCAGCACCTCGACCGGGTTGGGCTACACACAGAAATGCGTCTGCACCTCACATTCAAAACCAACAAAAAACGACAACGCACCTTGACCGTTCCCTCTGCAAGCCACGTCGTCAACGCCGTCGCGAACTTGGCCCCCAGAGCACGGTTCTGCGGGATATGGAACGTCCCGTACACCATCATGATCTTCTTCGAACTGGCCGCGTCCTCTTTGACGAGCTGATTGTTGACGATCGCGAGCGTGCCACCGGGCGCCAGGAGATCGTGGTACGCCGCCTTTTGCGTCTCTTCTGTACAGACGGTGTCGAATACGTACGACAGGGGTGCACCGGCCGTCTTGGTGACTCGTTCTTTCAATGTGGAAGCGGGGAGCGTTCGATCGATGACGTGCGTGGCTCCCAAGGACAGGAGGAGGTCCGTGTTGTGCAGCGACGCTGTGGTCATGATCGGATTGAAACCCGATAACTTGGAAAGTTGGATGGCTGTGTGCCAAAAGCAAGTACATGTCAGTACGTATCTATGTTCAAGAGAGCCATGATACCGTATTGACCAAGGGAGGATGCGCCTCCCATGATAAGAATGGGTCGGTTCGCGTACTTGCCGAGGCCACCTGCCTCAAATGGCGGGACAAACCCCAGGCCATGGGGGGCCTGGGCGTAGGTGGCTATAGCAAACGGATTGATGCAGGTGGCGATAGGTGACCCTTCGTCAAACGAAACGTTATCCGGGAGCTACAGAAGTAACGTTGAGACGGAGCTCTCCATGCCGATAAGACCGACCTTGGAGGCGAGTTCCGCAACAGCCAGACAATACTCTTGAAATGTTCCATATTTGACGCCATAAGCAGTTTGGAAGATCCTTGGTGCACGAACGGATGAACACCTGTGCCCCCGAGCCTAGTATCATGCTTACACTCTGTCACCCTTCACCAGATTAGTGACCCCTTCACCGGCTTTTGTGACGATACCTGCTCCATTCTCGCCAATGATAGCTGGATACTCGTTCACTAAGAAGAAACCCTCCTTTTGGATTACCCAGTCAATAGGATTAAGTGCAGTCGCCTCGAGCTTGATGAGGACCTCGCCAGGTCCAGGTTCGGGAATCTCATTCTTGTCGAGTTTGAACTCGGAACCAACTGCCGGGAGCCAAAGAGCTGTCTGGATAGCCATGTGGGATGAATGTAGATTGGAGCTCGACCCCTGTCGGGATCCTTGGGAAATTTATATTCCGTCGGAAGTGTTAGTTGTCACGGTAATGCTCCGATCACACTGCCCTGCACGCCATATGGTCGCGGAATCAAAATCAAAGAAAGCGCCTTAATGTATATGCAATCCGAGAGATAGATGATAGTCGTGCGTCAGCGGATATCGATTCTGCAGCTCAAACCTCCATTTCTCGCTTGAACCAACTCCAAATTTCCTTCGCATCCTCCGGACTATCGCCAGTGTCATCTTCGACCACCTCGCTATCGTCCACGAACGCATATTGCTTGCCGACTAAACGTTGACTCAACCGAAGTGCCCACGAGCGGGTACTCGGAGGTATATAGGCGTCGTGTGGGAACGAAAACGAACACGAGAGTATGATTCCGTGTCTTGAGCGGATCGTGGACGTCTATAGGTACCGTGCATCGTAAGATAAAATACAGCGTGCGCGAATCACGTTGTAGCAACGCCACCTTACCAGTTGTCCCCACTTGAACGTTTCGCTAATGACATATTCGAAGTCGGGGGTTTGGCCATATGCCCAATCCCAGCTCTAAGAGACATCAAAAGACAGCTCTATACGCAATCGATCAGACTCGCCTGCAACTCGGACATTCCGACTTTGAAGAACTCATCCTCGAGGTACTGGGCAGTTTCGTGAACAAAACATGGCTGGATACGCGCGAGTGAGCACCAGGACACCGCATGAACGATGGTGCCTACCTCTTCCTGAATGGCATATTCCTCCGTAAACGACTTGATAACAGCGTCGACGAATGCCTCGTGCGTCGCTGACGCGCTTGATTGTACGAGATTCCGAACCGGAGAACGCACGGAGGCAACGCCTTTCGTCTTCATAGTTTCCTATCAAACAACAACCCATAAACCGACATGCCGGACCCTTTGCAAAACGCGCCACGTCCGTTCGAGAACGCAGACCCACTTTGTTCGTGTGCAACAAATCCCCAAGGGTATCTAACCGTGTCGAAATGAGCATCGTGCCATGGTGATACGCGCGATTGTTGACGAGCTTGTACGCCGAGCCTGAGACGTGGAATCGCAAGATGAGGTATGATAAGTACACGGCATGAATCGACGCAAGAATGCAAAGTCGTTGCACGTATCTTTTCCCCGGTGACGCAGATATCGTTCCGTTCGTTCACGTACGCATCCACGCCAAGCGCGCGTACAGCACGCACCACGACATTCGCAGTGGCACTCCGGTCAAATGCCGAGCGCGGTACGTGGATCGAGTAGTTGGTGTTTCCTAGATCCTTAAATGCGGGTTGTCACCGTGTGGTCGTCCGTTCAACACAACGCCGAGCCGAGTCGTACATGGTATACGGTTCCTCCACCACTTCTTCGTCTAACCCAGGGAATACTCCTCTTTTCTGACGCGGCAAGGTTGACTTCCTTCCAGGGGTTTTGGTTGCGTCCAATGACAACGCAGGGCGAGTCTCTGTATAGAAGCAAGAGCGGGGTGTTTGGTGGATGGAAGCGAAAGAGCCTGGACACGAGGTTCAACTTCCGTACGGAGAGAGGGAATAACTGTACAGACCAGTCCTCGAACGTGAGGTTAAAATACGGATTAATAGAATTCGAAACGTATATCGAGTGTGTCGGCTTAAGCGGACTCGGGGGAAGAGTTGCGTATGTACGAGCGCGGAATGGTGCTACGCACGACCGGAAAATGGTAGTTGCGGAGAGAAGGGAAAGGGGCATTTCAATTTCCTTCCCGCCGACGCTCCGAGTGTCCACGATCACCGTCTTTATATATGTCATCTAGTAATAGCCACTCCCATCGCCCCACACTCCGGTGGAACTGGAAAAACATTCGACACGTCGCCTAACGATCCCTCTCGCACATCCGCTCCAACGACGAGCTGATTCTCCGTTCCGAATGTGCATTCAATCTTCTCGCAATGTGACCTTCTACTCTACAGAGGCACAGAACGAGCACGTAGAAACACATAGGATATGGGCCGGATCATTTTACCGCTGGAGGGTGGTATATATAGGGCTCTCAACCTCATGTATCTGTTTTTGGCCAGTAGGCGATCCAGGTATCGTCTTCACGAGACCCTGTAAAGCAAAACCAGCTCAGTGAGATTTGAAATCATAACGACGCGCCTAAAACCGTACGAGTTTCTCGAACATGCACTTGTTGAGCGTACGCTCTGGTTTTCGGCATGCGTAGTATTCCTGTGTGATAGCACAGGGTCAGATGGGCTCGCTCGGCAGAGGCTCACAAAGCACACACTTGGTTATTCAGTTCCAGACAGTTCCAATGCGCTTCGAACTGCTCCAAGCAATTTTCGCGCATCTTGTTGATCCTAGGGTAGAGTGTGTGACCACAAGGGTGTTTCAACGAGGTGGGCGCCCTTACAGGTCGGTAGCACATCGCGTCACCCGTCGACCTTCCTTTAGACACCGTCCAGGATCGCCGCCCGCTTCGTTCTTGCAAAGCATAAAGTCCTCTGAACCGCGTCCAAAGACACCGTCCGTTCAGCACGCACACCAGTCTCGCTGCGCGGAGAAGCGCACCATTGTACTCCTTGCAATACGCCCCAATGAAAAAGGCCGCGCTCTTGAGCGGTGCGCTGGAGACACCCAACTCCTGAACTTTAGGGACCGAGTCTGGGAGGGGGGTCTCGTCTTTGTAGGGAGTTGAAGAGGAGGCGCTGTTGCGGAAAATGCCCATCGTAGCCAACCGTTTGGCGTGAACAACCAAGTCCAAAGACTTCGATGAGACCGGGAGACGAGAATGGAAACTCGTTCCCATCACACAGCAGCGCGTCAAGTGCGTCCTCGTTCGATGCCTACGACACGACCATGGTGAGCGGTGGTTTACATATCTACCTCGACTAGAATTGAATATTCGTCCCACAGCCGCCACGCATACCCCCAAAAGCGTACCAACTCCTCCTCAAGACCCATAAACTCACCGTCTTCCTCGTAACGCATCAATCCTCGACGGTGGCAAAAGTGAAGGAGGAGGCGTTATCAGCGTTGACATCGACTGTTCTCTCATCTTCATCGAGCGTGCCGCCCATCCCGACCGCACCAGGTGAAGATGCTGAGATGATAGACGAAGACGAAGGGGGCTCAGAAGTGCCTCGAGTACAGTCGACGGACGATTTCGAGCTGTGCCGTGCAGTAAAAGACAAGGGGAAGTCGGCATCCGTATCATATGAGGTGTTGGACCCGTCGACACCGATAAAAGGACTCCTCAATAACTGGGAAACGCTGTATGTTCAGTTTAGAGACAAGGATGGTATGCATTCTCTTTCTCTCTTCCAACGAGTGGTGTTCACCGAGTCCAGGTAATTTACTCCCCGTCCAAGTTTCCCAACCGTCCCTCTTAGACGAGGATGACGAGGATCCACGTCGCGCTCCACCGGCACCAGAATCGCCAATACCAGTTGGCAAAGGAAAGCGAAAGGCACCACCGGAATGAGGTTAGCAGGGAGCCACAGTGTCGTGTATTATTCAAGCAGGGCGATGCATGATAGTGTACATTGTTTCGTACCTGGGGTGGGTGTGTGCGATGATGGGTCTGGTCAATCATAACGTGGTGGACTGGGTCACCATCCCTCTTTCCTAGTCCACGTTTTGGGCTCAACGGGAAGTAATGCAGCAGCCACACGCCGACCTTCTTCCGCCAGCAGATTGTACGTCGAACACGCGTTTTTCTAAGACCAGGCCCACCAGAATGAGATGACCAAGTCGAACAGACGTGGACACCCACCGTATCCATCACGTCCATCTGTATCCCCAACTCCCTCATATACCCCCGAACACGACTCGGTACGAGTTCCATCCGCGCGCCAGTCCCAAATATCAAAATCTCTGCCGTCCATCGACGCGTCAGGTCCTCATACCCACCAAACCGTCACACAAACGTACCCGGTTTCGGAACGACCACCCGGAACACCTCCCAATGTTCTCGCGTCCATTCGTCCCATCCCGTCCCCGATCCCTTGCCGATGCTAGGAACGTCCCACAGGAACACCTGGCCCTCGATGAACACGACCGGACTTGTTAGGACAAGACCGTCTGCGAGCTTGATGCCTGCGGGCCCGACGGAGGATACCTGGACGGGTGGAGGCACGTCGGAGGCGAGCATGTTCGTGAGGGATGTCGGGCGGTCCGGGGCGTGTAGGGGACGGGTGATGTGGATTGGGCGTCGTAATTGTCGACGCTGGACCGCGGTCGAGTGAGAAAGAAGGGCAGGGCAAAAATAACTACATGGAGAGGGACGTGAAGGCAGTCGTCGTAGAACCGCACGAAAAACTGTAGCTATGTTCATGTCGTGGGGCTCTGACGTTTTCGGCCGATGGTAATGAACCTGTATGGTGCAAAGCGGTGTAAAATGGTATACTATAGTAAATTGCATGAGCACCGCCATCCAGTGCGGTCCAGGTATGTACATGTGTGTAAGGTACTGCCAGAGGAAGCAAGAAAACGATACATCCGAGCATACAAAATGAGAGAGGCTACCATAACAAACAAGTGTCAACTTTTGTATACATCCCTCGCGATGTCAGCCTCGGATGCCGCCCATCTGTGTCCGTATCCGCCACTCGACTTGGGCCGTTGCGAACACGATATCAAAGTTGAAGGGGATGGGCACACGGGAGGAGCAGGAGGGTAACTTCGTACAGATAGCGTGTCAGTCTTGTCCGAGCGTGTCGTCTCGGCATTCCGATTCGCTAGCCGCGCAGGACTAACATTGTTGTCAGCAAAGCCTCGTTCAACGGATTCAAAAGCCACGCTTACACATGTGACTGGCGTGATGGGTAGATCATGGGATAGTCAAGCGGTACATGTGATGACACAGCGGCACTGGGCGCATCATAGACGTCAGGAACACAACCACTTTTCTCACAGGCCAGCCGCAACTTACCTATAGAAGGAGGATGCCGCGCCTCGCGAAGTGTTCCATGAGGTCGCTTGTGAGTCCAAGTATGCCACAGAGGGATCGAATGCCAAGCGTATCCCAGGATGAGTGTTTTGTGGCGGGGAATATGAGGGTGATTGAACAGAAACACGAGGGGAGCGTCTAAACGACGACGCCTCTACATAGGGTTCAATTGAAGAATACGTAGATACTGGCCATCGACGATCGCCGTTTCGTCGAGGTGTGTCGGACAATGATTGCGAAGAGTGGTGTGAAGGAGAAGGGTGGACCGATGCGCTGCGATCGGGTATACCGAGAGGGTATGAGGGTTCCTCGAGTCCCTTTGCGGGAAATGAAGTTGGATACAAGGGCGGGCTTGGTTCATTTACAGGATCATCCTTTACAAGAGGTGTTTTAATGTCTGCAACGAGTCTGAATATGTTCTCCTTTCCTTGTGGATTGAACTCACCTGGTCTAGGAGGAAGAGGGCGAGCACCTCGAACGCCACTGGCTGAGCATTTCGAGGTTGAGAGTTGGGCTACGACATCCCGCAAAGCTTTATCAGTGAGGGCCTTGGAGTCCTGAGCATCCTTTCGGTTGTCGTCTGGGATTGCTTTCGAAGTGTCAAGTGTTTGGACCAAGCCATCGGAGACTTTTCGGTCCTGTTGAAGGGAGAGTTCGTACGGTGGAGGAGGTGCGATGTAACGTTCGCTCATGGCTGGTGAGGACGAGAGGGCATGTACAATGAGATGATGGCACAGGAACAAGCAACGAATAAAAGACGCCTAAGACGTGAAAGAAACAGCATGTTTTGGGGCTTTGCCGAACGTTACTAATTCCAGCTACATGAGCATCGGAATCGTTTGAGTCACTCCGGTAACTAAACTTGCCACCGTACAAGAAGAGACCGTACAACTCATTTCCGGTCCAACTACTAGTAATATTGGGCAATCTCGGTCTTAGCGAATCCCCGACTATGAGTCTACCAAGATCATCCACAGCTTATACTTCAATACCCTCTAGATTCGTTCCCTGTCAATTGCGGTTAGTTCGAGGTTACCGTAACTATTTTGCGGCGACTGCTTACCAGTTTCGGTAGTCGCAGAAATACATCCGTTCCTAGGATATACCTTAACAATCGACAGCCCTGCGCCCAAACAAAGCCACTCACCCCATCCATCCAAAGAAACTAGTTCCAAAGAACCTCCGAAATACCTAGGGACGACTCGTCAGACGTTACTCCAACGTTTCAGGCTAAATCGAACACACGTTGCGAAGATATTACTCATCGGCAATCCCAAGCCTATTCGTTGATGTGGTGCAATCCCGGCTTCTCTCTCAGGGTCCTGACTCTCTCGGGAATGCCTCGTTTCGTTTTCTCCGAGGGGCCTCTCTCCGACCTGTTCGGCAACGGTCGCTTTAACACCTCTTGAACTTGCATCCCGCAAGGCTCCCAAGCGATCGTCAGCCATCCTTGCCGCATTCCGTACGTGAGAGAACGAGAACAGATCGGAAGGCGAATGGATGGATTCTGAAGAAAGACCACCTCCTGTAGAATATACACGCCTTAAGCTAGCCGTACCTGAAACACACGGTAACCTTACCTTGGTCAGATATACGAACGCCTACATTGTTTTCCCCAGCTACAATGGTTGCGTGGATAGGCGGCAAGGTGGTTACATCCCGATGCCGAACACCGATGGCGCGCATTGCCTGCCAAGGAAACGCGTGAGTCAGCCGTTCAAGAAGCGAAAGGACACTCACGTTTTTCAGTAGCTCAAAGAGGATATATCTTTGCAGGGGTGAGTCATCGTCCACATGGATGAGTGTCAAACGTGCTTACTCTAGATGTTCGCGTATATATGAGAATTTCGTATCCAGGTGTCCATCAACAATAACGCCCGGCCATCGTCCGTCGGACCAATTTTCTTCCATACCGTCATCAATGCAATATGGTCGGCTTTGCAAACGTTTCACGCATTTGTCGATACTACGCTTGAGGTTCAACGCAGTATAAATGATGCCAACATGGGGATCTTGTTCCTTCAGTGAGTTCTTTCCCAGCGATTTCGTTAATGCGACGTGGTGCTCTGCGAGCACACGCCTTGATATGCGTGAAACCAACATTCGATGCATAAACGAATCGAGGGAGTCGGGGGGAAGGTGAGGTGATGCGAGAGACAGTCCAAGGGAAAGACTTGGTATCACTGGAGCACTAGGAACAGGATCAGATTCAAATTAGACCAACACGTCTGGGGACTGACGTACTGTTCGTCCAAAAGGTTCACCAGGAAGTCACAAAAGGTGGCGTTTTCCGCCAAGTTAGTAATTTGGGGGAAACGTCTGAATCTGTCCAAGGGTCAGTACTCTGAGGTGCAGAAGGGTTTCCCGGACCTTTCGAAAGCGGACCAATAGAGCTGGAAGGGAACGGTGAATAACACGTTGCAAGAAATGCACAAAGTATGAGTCACCTCATACACCCTAGCTACACCCTCCTGAGTGACCACCACATATGGTAGGGCTTGGAGGTCTCTGATTCGGTGAGCTATCCGAACCGGTAGTTCAGTGCGGACATAGTTGGCACTCTAAAGGGCCGTTTATTGTATGATAACAGCAGTGAACACGAAACACGCCTTGATCAACCGGTCCTCATCCATTTGCCGCCCAAAAAAGACCTGTCATAATATGGATGAGCAGGTGTACTGGTGCGCAAGAAAAGACGTGTACAAGTTGCCGTAGAGTGAGTCGGTGTGCTTGCTTTGCAGCATAAACGTCCAGTTGTCGATTCTGGTAGAATTGAAGGGCGGTTGAGACAGGACGTGCGTGAGGATGTCGTGGAACAAAACAACAGCGTTGCCACGACATGGTCAGGAATAAATGAGCAGATCATCCAGAGGGGGGTTCATCAAGTCATCAACAGCTTGCAACGGTTTTGGCCGAACGAGTCATAGTACAACCGTTACATATACAAGGTCATAGAATTCCCTCTGACCGCAATGCACCAATGATCAAGAACGCGGATCGGCGGTCTCGGTCCACACCAACCCAATCACCCCTTTGTTTCGCTGGGAGGCCTTCCTCGCCTACCACAAAAACCTCTTCTTGGTCTTCTTCGACCTCTTTTTCTCTGCTCAGTCTTTCTTCTTCTTCGCGGTCCCACAGCACTTCCTCCCACTGAGAATCACTGACTGCTACTGCTACCGTCTTTGCATCACGTATGTTTGGAAGCACCGACAGAAGGAGATTAGACAATAACTCAGATGTACCGTCGGCCGCCTGCGAATGGAGGACTGGGAGCGGGAGGTACTCGGCCTACGAATCGAACTTAGCGGTTAGTAGTCGACTTTGATTGCCCGCACCAACCTCCAACAATATGCCCTTCACCGCACCACCTGCAAGGATGACGTTCCCCACGCGAACAAGCCAGTCGTTACCGATCGCGAAGACATACCCTTCGACAGTCAGCTGTTGAGATGAGGCCTGACCACGCTGCCAAGTGGTGCTCGTGCTCTGTCGAACAGGTATCCAACGTGCTTTGAGTTGGCTGAGCAGTTGTTCCAGTGCACCTGGGGGCCGGAGGGTAAGGAAAGTCGTGCGGTAATGGGGAGGATGCGTCACTTGAGCAGACGCAGTGTTCGGAACCGTTGCTAAAACATCTGCACGAGAGGGGGCAGCTGGGTCCTCTAGGAGCACAAAGACGTGATCATTCATGGTTAGTGTACACATAGACCGCTCAGCATGGACCGAGAATCCTGGAATAGAGCCGATGGTTGACCTGTATGAACGGACGCCGAGGATCCAGCGTCCTTTGATTTGGCCCTGGGACAGGAAGAGGGTTGGCGCATGTCGGCTGCAGCGAAGAGCTACGAACGTGATGGTTTTGTATGATGTTTTCTTTGATGAGCTCCAGCCCCGACGGTGGTGGGTCTGTCCATCTCGCTAACCTGTAACAAAAGTGAATGGTGGTGGTGGCGGACGTGTGGTTTGTGACATACCCGGTGAAGCCCATAAGTATTGTGGTTGACAAGGGCGTGGGTATTATGCGCAGACACGACTATCATGCCTCCCAAACGCAAAGTCCCAGAGAACAACACGACTTCAAGGCGTGTAACGCGTAGAACCGTCGTCGACGCGATACCCGTCGTGAGCAAGAAGGACCCGTCTATCGACGAGCCCGATGAGCTCAACTTACAGTCCATCAAACTCCCCGTTCCACCATCCACTCCTGGTCCCCGCCATGGACCACCGCGCGTCGTGATGGACTGCGTAGAAATCACCACTCCCAGAGCCATCGCACTCAGGTCTGGTGCCGCCTGGGCATCTCCAGCTCCCAACGGCGCGGATGGTATGACGCTGAACGTGCATCAAGTGCCTTCTACTCCCACCAGGCGTCTCCGTTCCGGACCCGCTTCACCGCCCATTGCTGCACCATCGACCCCTTTACAAGCGCGTCCTCCTGTCACTCCGCGTATCTCTCCCTTGAGACTGCACTTCCCTCCCAGTGATGTACCTCTTACACCAAGCAGGCGTTCCAATCGTCCATCTTCCCCGAAGAAGAAAACCGATCTCACAGCTTTCTCTTCTCCTGTCAAACTCCCTGCCGTTCTACCTGCGCACCTGGTACCTTGTCTTCGGCAACAGAAGCGTGCCATATTGAACGCAATCCAGTCGTCATTTCCGTCATCCGAGGACATTGACGATAACGACCATCCATCGACTAATAGCACTGCCTATGCTCAGTTACACAGTTTACTTCATGGTACAACAACACGCGGAGAAGGTAATAGTTGCCTTTTACTCGGACCGCGCGGAAGTGGGAAAACCTCTGTACGTCTCTCTTTGTAATCGGTGACTAGTATTCTAATCAGGAATGGTCGAATAGCTTTTAGAGCGAGCGATCAGGAACCTGCCAGAAGAACCAATAATTCTCCGGTTATCTGGCCACGTTCAGCATGACGACCGCTTGGCTTTGCGTGAAATTGCACGACAATTGTCCCAGCAGACTGGGTCGTCATTCTTGCATGATCTGGACGAGGATACCGAAAATCTGGAGGAAGAGGCCAATCCGTTCATCGATCCAGGACCGACGATATCCGTCCCGCCTCCATCCCACCTTCCCGCTCTGATATCCGTACTGCCTACACTATCCCGTCCAATAGTCGTTGTCCTCGATGCCTTTGATCTATTTGCACAGCATGCTAGGCAGTCCTTACTTTATTGTCTCTTGGATACCGTACAAAGTTGCAAGGTGGGGCAGGGCAACCACGGGATAGCAGTCGTTGGGATCACCACCCGAATCGACACCATCAACCTGTTGGAGAAGCGTGTCAAAAGTCGGTTTTCAGGTCGTATGATACGAACCGCGTCGCCATCCGATCCTCTCTCCTGGATAGATATCTCGCGGCGACTTCTTAACGTCCCCATTGATGACTTTAGCGAGTGGGATTCATTGTGGGCTTTTGCGGTGCACACCTTTCTTGGAGATCGCAAGGTCGTGGACGCCATGAAAGAAACGCTTACATTCACCAGGGACATTAGAATGCTCAAGCAGTTGCTGGTGAGTAGTCATATCTCTGTCATTTGACGCGGATTGACCATGATATAGATTGCTGTCGTCATCAATTTGCGGACGACCTCACCGTTTCCAACTGCATCCCACCTCTCCTCCGCAATTTCGGCTCAGCGTCTTCGCCGAAAATTCTCCAATTTGCACAGTGAGATTTCATTCCTTTCCTATCGGAACCCCACATTGACGCGTATGTATCACATGTAGCACTATCTTATCCCTCGATCTGCTTATTGGTCGCTGCGATGCACGCACATACAGCCGGCCATGACATGATTACGTTTGAAATGCTGAATGATGCGTTCCGAGAAGAATTCCGCATATCCTTAGCTGCACCTATCCAGATTGAAGGCGGAAGCATTGGAATGGCCAAGTGCACCCGAGAAGTTCTCATGAGAGTAAGTCTTGCAAGCAGTGTGTGGGTGTCTTATTTCTGATTTGCTCCTACCAGAGTTTTGAAGAGCTTGTGGGCGCGCACATGTTCACGGGTGCTGCAGCGTCGTCGACCAACGTCCTACCCGAGTTTGTACGTTATCACTGTTTAGTTGAGAGGAGTGCTGTGAAGCAGGCGGTGAATGTGATGGGACAGACCAACGTCAAGAAATGGTTCAATAAAGCATCTTAGGTTGAGTAGGCATGATTATGTAATCTAGTGACCCTTGTCTCCACTACCAGCGGTGCTCACACATGAAATCCGCAAACACAACGGATCTGTTCGCGTTCGACTACGTTGACGAAGCGTGAGGCTTTCTGTCTTGCTTACCGTCCATTTGCTAAGTTCATTAGCCACATTGACGCATTCAAAGCCGCACTTCATTCGGATGAACACGATCACCTTGGTGCCACATCGCCGGGGATTTATCCGGGTACACCAGTCCCTCAAAGCCCGCGAATAAGAAAGGTTTCTGCACTCTCCGACTTCGCGCCCATCAATCTCAAAGTTAAGAGGTATTCTTTCCGTATATCACTACAAATTACTCGCTTAGTTCCCCGTCAAGGAGGAGAAAGGGAGAAAGATCGCCGGAGCACAAGCAGGAGTGGCTGTTCCTCCTTGTGCGATGGCCGCTTCTAGTGAGGATAAATATGTAGAGTTCTCAGCGCAAACGGATATTCATGACCGCCATAGTTGTTCATCTTCGTCATCATCGCTCTCCAGTTCGGTCTTTACATATTTATCAGACAGGTCGTTAATACCAAGGAATGGCTTTCAGCATGTGCGTTGGTTCGTAATTCCTCCGCGATCTTGGCTCACGATTCGGCAGGGAGGGGTCGGAAAGGGGAACTGCGGCGACGTCTCCGTGCCTCGCGAACGTATGGTGTGAGTGTATATGATTTAAAGTTTGGTTCTTCTGGTTTCACTCAGTCCCCCTAACTGTGTGATCGCAGGAGTGGAAAGAAGCAGCGCTTACCCTGGACAGGTACCTAGACTTCCACGAGTGGAAACGGATAGACGAAGACCCGTTCTTTGATTGGAGGCTGGTCAAGAAGGTGCGGACGGTGTCACCTCCCGTCTGAATACATCTCATCCGTGATCAGGTCAATCGCTCGCTCAAGATTTTAAGAGAGAGGAACGACGTTCGTGGGGTGCTCGGCGTGCTTGAAACGTGTATTCGAAGTAATTTTGGTGGGGTAGAATCGCCGAGGTGATGAATGTGTGTTCCGACTGATCTGACCCTCGTTCTGATCGTGCCGTCTGCTTGAAGGTTGTACAGCGAGGTCGCTTGTTTTCTTTCCGAATTGTCGTCACACGTCTCATTCTATTTCAGACGTTTCTGGGGACTAAGAATTTGATCGAATGTGAGCGACTTTTCATTGGCTGTATTGACTTGGAATCTCACATGTCCGTCAGCGTATTACGACGAGCAAGAAAGAGCACTGCAGTTTATCCGCGAATCCAAGGAATTGTCGAACGAAGAGAAGAAGCGGTTCTTCAAGAGTGCGAGCCTTAATCTTGGCACCTCGGCTTTAGGTCTATCTG
>JBBPMU010000740.1:0-14605 GCA_038090475.1 Wakefieldia striispora | reverse complement strand
ACACCTTCTTGGCCACTTCTGTTTCACCCCGGCCAGTTTGGTTAAAACCGATGCGACAGCGAGGAAAGAGGGATCGGACGTGTTTTCTTTTCCTCCGGGTCCACTGGGGGGCTGGTTGACATCTGACGCGACAGAGTGAACAAGACAAAACCCGTCACGGTCATCTATATGCATGGAACACTGGCCTAGCAAACATTCTTAATACCCTCAGCTGCTATCAAGGTGACTGCGAGTCACCGACCTGCTCGGAGCGGGTATGTTTGATTGATTGTCAATATGTTGTGTTGCCAGGCGTGATTTGCTCAGAAGGGAAATTGGAGTGAGTCAAGTAGCAATTACGTGACTTCGACCTGATTAGTACATCGTTGATACCGGCTGAAGACCGCACACCCTCGGATCTCCTCAGCACTTAGCTATTTAGTGTCCAAATGACACATTCGTGCCAGCGGCCAGTCGAGTCGCGAACGAATTTACAATAGCACAATGAAAATGTGCGGCGCACGACTTTCCACGACGTCTACCAAAAGTTATCATTAACAAGGGGAAAGCACTAGTGCAACGCAACAATACCATAAGAAACGCGCATATATATGATCAAGAAAGGAAAGGCAAGGAAAAGGAGTGTGGGTGACGAGAGTTTGGACGACGCCAGGCTAGACCTCGAAAAGAACATGCGTGAAGCCTGACCAATCAGTCCGAGTCCATGCATTAAAGGGTGTACCGGAAATCAGGCGCACGATCGCCCAGGTCTCTCAGTTCGCGAATCGTCAGTCCGAGCTTTCCGCCTTGTTCGACGCGCTGTCGCAGCTCTTGGTCCCTCTGATTGTTGATGCGCCTGTACAAAATGACCAAGAGGGGTACCACGATCATCCCGATACCGACGAACATCAGCTCCAGGCCGTCTGTGCGACACAAACCCGGTAAGGGAACAAGGCTAAGAAGAGAACACGACTTACGTCCAAGAATATACCGCGGCGAATCCTTTAATCGATATACGTTGGCCGCGATGGCACCACTGAAATTCCCTATACCGATTTGTAATGATAAACCTACAGCGCGTTTATATTGACCAGCGAGGTTATTTCCAAGCCTATCAAAACTTTACGAGGTTGAACCGCGAATACGGAGATCAAAACGTACCATGCGACAACACCGGGGAACGAACTATAAGATCCGAGAACGATTAAGAAGGTCCCGAAGTACTTGAGGCCGTTTGGAGCGTCCGATATATTAATACAGTAGCCGATGAGTAGAAAAATGTAGGCACTGAAGATGAATGCAGAGCGGATCTTGAGTTTATCCGAGTAATGCGCAACTGTGACAAGGACGATTGCTAAATGGACCTGTCAGTTTATAAATGCCGGTCTGCTGAGAGACGCACAGGAGACAGCATACGGTGGGACTGTGAGGAGTTGACTAATAGCAGTGCTGTAACCGAAACTGTGACACAAGTTAATCATCATTGGCAGAGTAGAATAAGATCACAGACCTTCTGATAATGGATCTATACACAAGGATGAAAATTCGAGCGGATTACAAGAGCAACGGGCGGAGGACTTACGGAAGGAAGAAGGTTATGCCATACACTTTGTGAGAAACGTGAATATCTGCTACCGACCAAGAAAACTGTCACTCACGAGGACAAACTATTGACATATAGATGAGGATGTGCAAATAGAGTTGCCAATCGGTACACGCAGCGGTGATATGGCGGAGCGCAAAGTGTTCTTCCTCTCCGACTGTCGAATTGTCATATTCTAGGATGCATGAGTCTACATGCATCTCCTGGAACTGGGACAACACACTTTTTCTCCATATAAGGTAGGAGCGTTCTTCATCTGTCAAGAAAGTAGCGTCCGATGGGAAATCCACGAGCACTGTTCCAAATGTCGAAATCAAATATCGACAATCGAGATTTTCGAATGTACCAAAAAACGCAAGGAATCCCCCAACGATAGTGATCAGCCCCTCGACAATCTTATCAAGTAGCCGTCAGAATGGTGCCGACGACGCTGGGAGCTAACTCACAAATATCCATGACCAACCCTCTAAACGTTCGATACCGCCCATATAGCCCAACCCAAAGGCAAGCAAGCCAGAGAAGGCACCTTTGATTTACACTTGAACATGACAGCATGAAAGACTTTAACGTTCCCGACCTGCTACCGTTGCTGCTCCAAAAAAGAGCCCGACACGATACTGAAGCATATGCCTTGGGTACCATAAAGTGAGGCTGTGGCCCTCGCGTCAACTTCGCGACCAAGACCAGTTAAAAGCACATACTAGTACACTACGCCAGGGAACAACCCTGCTTCAGCAAAGCCAAGACAGAATCGTACAGCGACCAATTGAGGGTACCTACAATCAAGTGTTAATCTCGAGACAAGGTAAAAATGAAATTTGCACCACGTTTTTGCGAAGCCCATACAAGTCCTTGGAGGTGGAATAAGTACCATACCTAAGCGGTAAGACAAAAAATGACGTACATTACGATGCCCCACAATACCTAGGAGGGGTTTGTTAAACGATACCAATAGGTCAAAGCTGTCGGCTCACTACGATTCCGGGAAGATATCTTACGCCATCCGTGTATCAGAAAAATACATATGTGCTACCTTTGGCTAGCTTACCTCGATGGACGAAATACCTTCAGTACCAAGCTAAATGGCTACATCAATTTGAGGAATGGGCTAGGTAAAAGGGTACTCACTTTGCGGGACATTCAAATGCGCAATATGACTAAAGAAAACATGTCGAACGGAACTCGAAGGAGAAAATCTGGATCTACACACGATAAAAAACATGGTCTATAACACGAGTTTACAGAGACATTTGCAAAGCGAGGAAATAACGACATACGAGAGCGATGTTGTATCTATCACCATTGAGATGAAGCTGCGTCATCAGACCATCTAGTTTGGCATTCCCTTGATCGATGTGAGTCTGCTGACGGTGGACCAGGCAAGCCAAGTAACAAGGAAAACGTACCAATATTGCCTGTCCGGCGATGTATTTAGTAGAATCATCCGGGTCAATTCAGGATCGTATCACTGGGCATAGTCCGACGTGCCTCGATCCATAAATGCAAGAAAATACATAAAACTTAAAATTGGCATCAAGCGTAGATCAACCTTGCGCCAAAGTTGTTTCTCTTGCTCGGGGGAGAGTGCGCGCGGCGCTTCTTCGTCCACGGAACGAATTTCCTCAAACTGGGCCATGTGTCTCTTGTGCAAAAGATTGGGAGATATATCCCTCAGAACGGGAGAAAGAGGGACGCGAGGATCAGATAATTTGGCAATGCGAGGTGCCTGTTAATGAACGTATTTAGTACGTGGTCCAGCCATGGGGCTGCCATGTCGACACCTCTCCCAAGCGGTAAGAGATGGAAATAGGAACAAACCACGCGTTGTGATCCATGTTGATGCGTTTCGAGTCTAAAAGGCAGGTGGCAAATTGACAGTTACGAGGCTTTGACGTGTCGCAGCACATGAACTTTATGTAGTTGTACTCTTGATTCAGGACAGTGCGACACACCGTAAAACGGACATACTGCGGTACCTTGTTCGCCTGGTGATGGATTGCTCGTGGGACAGTTTAGGTGGGGATCACATTAGTAACCTAGAGTGCCGTGGGAAGCTGTTTCGCGTTTGGCGTCGGATCATCGACATTGGAGGCTCGTTCAACCCGATATTTCACGTAGAGACGACGATGCGAGGGCTCAAACATTCAGCACCGTCGGCCTTGGCATCTCATGCCGCCCGGAGTCATGCGACCTACAACACAGGAGTTCAACACATCTTGTCAACATAGACATGCCTAATT
This sequence comes from Wakefieldia striispora, assembly GCA_038090475.1. Classification (NCBI taxonomy): domain Eukaryota; kingdom Fungi; phylum Basidiomycota; class Agaricomycetes; order Agaricales; family Hymenogastraceae; genus Wakefieldia; species Wakefieldia striispora. The sequence goes on along the minus strand of JBBPMU010000740.1, from coordinate 10,783 downwards.
ATCGCAGGCATACTTGCCCGTAGATCTGGTAACCAACAGAGCCGTGACCGCGCCACTCGAACGGACGATCGACTCATCGCATTGATATGTCAGACGTGAGAATGGCTATGACACCCGCTATGACACGTACATTGCTGCGTTTGAAATCGGACAAATTCTTTGCAAGAAAAATACAACCATGCGATTGCCGGGATCCTACTTTCTACTAGTACTTCAATTTTAAAAATTCGCCGAGTGGTCTAGCTAGGCAGTGTCTGGCCGTGTACATTTGGGACATTCAGCGTTAACGTTCAGCATTGGTGATTCGACCACATACATGGTTCAAACTCCGAAGAAGATAACGCAGTGGACTTGAATTCTAACAACTGATACTCATACTTACAGGCTATAGATGGTGGATGCAGTGTAACCCTGTATAAACCATATCGGCTGGCATATACCATATGATGGCTGTCGTGCATGGCCAATGGTCACAAATGATGCCGAAGGCTGTCTCCTTCGACATGCAACCTCTTTATCGAGTAAACACGTCCAAGACGGTCACTGATGACCCTCAGTGTCACCTACCCTGAACCGACTTAGAATCTTAAAAATGGAAACACACTCCCGGTCTACTTTTAGCAAGCGTCTGTGTGCTCAAGCGCCCCAATAATTATACTATACGGTTCTACTGTGCACAATATCCAAGAAGCCCTTCAGACGCTTGCGAAGACGGTCATCGTCGAGAATATACAGCCCGTGATCCACTCTGGTCTCTCGAAGCATTCCGTTTTTTCCTTGCCACCTCCCTTGCCTAGAACGATAAAGACAGGGCCAAGCGAATGGGGGTAGAAGAAAAAGCGAGCTCTTTTACAACAGGTCACCCAGTGCAGCCATCTCAGGACCACCGGACTCCCGGATACCGATTTCCCAGTCTACACGGTGCACGTCATCAGAAGGCAAAAAATACGAGAAACGTAGACACATACACGAATAGATAATGGTGACCGCCATGAGGATACCCGTTCCACTGCCAATAGCACCCATCATGTCTGCAGCGACAGACAAAAGGCCGAGAATAGCCCCCCCAAATGCGGCAGCAGTAGGGATCACGCGCTTCAACTCCTTGTACATCGAACCCTCGCGGTGACCTGCCATGACCTGCAAAAGTCCATGTCGTCAATGCCAAGTGAATACAGATCCGATGAGCCTGACCATCTGTTGATCTTTGAGCTGTTTTGCAACATCTCTAGGGCCACTTCCTGAAACTTCGATCCAAGTCTTGGAAAAGAGAGCACAGGCGGAGACAACAAAGGCAATGTAGAGAACGGTGTGAATGGGGTCGAGAAGGGCTTCTTTTATCGTATGAGGGGCGGACATGTAGTAAGCGATGCCGGATACAGCACGAAGCTGAGGCGAGTCTTCAACAGGCTACGCGGTCACGTGATTCAGAAATCTGGTACAGCCGCAATTAACATTGTAACTGACCTCCCATATGCCAATAAGCTTGACCAAAAAGTTGCTCGGGAAACGCGAGGCAAGCATTTGAGAAATGATAAACACGTTTGAGGTAAGTGCGGACTGGAGCATAATGGGCATATTGGACGTGTAAAAGAGCTTGACAGGGTACGAGCCGCGTTGGCCACGGAAGCGATTGCTCTTGACAGGAATTTCGATGCGGAAGCCTTGCAAGTAGATAACGACAGCAAAAACGACAGCAGTGGCAATCAAATTCATGACGTTCGGGAGACGCTCCCGCCAGAAAGCCTCTCGGAGTGCACGGCCCTTGTCATGCCACGTGAAGAAGAGATGGAAGAGGGCAACGATTGCACCCTCGAACTCGGGACCGCGACCAGTGTTTACAGTGGTTGGGGAGAATGCCTTCCAGATGATGGTTTCGCAAATGTTCGTAGCAATGAAAAGAGAGATGCCGGAGCCGAGGCCGTAACCCTTTTGGAGGAGTTCATCGAGTAAGATGACAATGAGAGCTGCTGCGACAAGCTGAACGATGAGCAATAAGCAGATGCCGGCACCCAAGTCCTTAGGTTGCCCGTAAAGACCTGTGAGGACATAGACCGTTGCTTGACCGAGAGAGATAATGAGAGCGAACACTGAAATTTCAATCAGCAAGGTACTGACAACGCTCAGGCAATTCCATATGATGACCCACATTTCTGTGCCCCACCGAAGAGGGCGCGGTCCTCCTTCAAACTGAAGTCCACTTCAATCAAGTTCGCACCAGCCAACAGTTGCATAATCATTCCACTAGTGATGATAGGACTGATTCCGAGTTCCATTAAAGTACCACGGTTTGAGGCAAGGATGACACGCATCCAGTACAGAGGGTCAGCCGAGTCGGAAGACATGATTCCATAGAGCGGGACTTGCGAACAGACCAAGAATATAAGGAGCGTAACCGCAGTCCATAGTAACTTTTGGTTAAATGGTACCTAGAGAAGGATAAGACGGGATCATTGCATATCGTAGGTAGCGCACCTTGCGGTCTGGGGAAGAGACTTCGGGCAAGAGTGGAAGGAAGGGTCGGACGAGATTCAAAAACCGGACTTGAAGAAGAAAATGAAGACATTATTAAGTATGACCACGTAGGACAGAAAAGTTGGACTTACACCCGCTCATTGTAGTGAGGAGCACACGAGCGGAGGAAAGTAGAAAGACAACGTTGAGCTTGTGAGATTTGACACGCTCGTTCCAAAGTTCGTAGACGAGACGTGGCAAGATCAAAACATGCACAAATACTTGTAATGAGCACAGCCACCCGGGACTGTTTTCATACGGCCACGCTGGTGTGATGGTACCTCAGGCGTATCCGAATCGTTCTGGGTGTGTACTGTATTGACTGCCGGAGTGTTCCAACACCTCCAAAATTGGCGTACTTTACACATCCGAATTGGTTAATAACATTGTCAACGAGCCTGAGTATGACATCGTAGTGACCGTGCACAAAACTTTGTCTCCGCTGGCTTCAAATTTCAAAGGCCCATCGAGGGACTTCGAACAATACTGTGCCATCAAGTTGGCAACGCCGCTCAAAGCGTACATTGCTTGAAATGAGAGTTTACTGCAGACCTCACAAGGAACGGGATGGACGTCCTCGTAATCTGCTTTCCGCACCTGTAACAAAAATGGGTATTGCACCCTGGGGACACACACTGATGGACCGTGTTTCAAAGGGAACGTGGTCAACAAACGACCACCTGCAAAAAGGCCAACACCCGACCCACCGTTATATGGTTACACCCCCCATTCTTTTGAACCGGGGTTCGGCATTCTGCGACCAAAGATCACCGACTCGTGACGCATCCAGGCGAACAACCAAACGTGCTTACTTGGACAGTATCTCCATCCCATTTGTTTCACGAGATAATCCAACTCTTCTGTTCCATCACATGAATGCTTCGGGCCATCTTCCGAAATGGTTTGCTGGCAATGCTTGCACCAGGTATGCTTGCATCCCGGGATCGGGCAACTGAGTTCGTCCCGTTGTTCATAGTCTTCTTTGTCGACGAACGCCGATCGGTCGCACCTTGCGCCACAACAGTTTCAGAAACGGGAAATTAACAAGAGTTGACCTCCGCATCACCTGCGACAATGTATTCGCACGCACAGATGCGCCATCTCGAGTTCAGTCCAGATCGTATAATGTGCCTCGGAGACGCCGAGTCGTTGGACCAAGGATCCAGATACGACTGTCGAAGATGCTCATCGGCAATTGCCTACGATTCCATGGCCGACAGCTTACCGGAAGGATTCGCATTCCCGTGATCGGTCATGCACAAGGGGCAGAACACGGGGAATCTGCGCTCTTCGAGCTTTGAACATACATGTCCAACAAGGCAATTCCTACAGAACCCGTGAGCACAGGGAGGAAGATGGATCCCTTCCTCTTCAGGAACGTCCTCAAAACAGATCACGCATTCGAAACACGCTCCTCCGTCGGGTGTTAAAGACGAGCGCGAAGTGTGGCTCGGTCTCGGGCTCGCAAGAGAAGACAAGTCATCGTCTGGTAAGAATATACGGCAGTGTCGCTTCGTTTGCTCGTATGGCAGGGGAAGGTCTACCACGACGTGCGCACTCGGCCTTTCTCCCAATGATACGCCACGGATGTGGCCAACTTGCTGACCGCGGTTGCTCGTCGAGGCAGCCCTACCGAGGTTAAACAGCGCCTGAGTCCTTTCCCATGTGGTTCCACGACTTGATCCGGAGGGTTGGTGCTGACCGCCCTGGCGTTGGCTCCTGGATCGATTATGGCCTCTGCTCGTCTCCTGCTCTCTCCCTCTGTCGATCCTGCTTTCCCAATCTCGTCCCCGATCGTCTATTTCTCCCATGGCTCTCAGCAGCGCGATACTCTCGTGCGTCACTATCGATTCCGGCAACAATGCGCCGCCATCCGCGGGCGTAAAGATGGATATTGTACAGCTTGTAAAGAGCTGTGCTTGCCACTGTCTATCGCGTGTCACCAGGTGGTTATCTATAGGCAAGTTTCCCGACAGGCGTGCAGCCGTTTGCTCTAGGGATGTGCCTATCACCAAGGTGAGTGGTGGACCATGGCTATGGCTGTGTTGTGGATCGAGACCGAAATCCAGTACGAGAAAGACGTCTTTGGAATGTTCGTGGACCTTGAGACATACCGTCGCGTTTGCGTTGCGGCTCACGACCATGGCTGAAATGGGAGAGGGATATAATTGCATTTGCCTAACCAAGGAATGAATGAACAGGCAAGAAAGACATAAGTAGCCCACATTGTCCAGGGCAACAAGCTAGAAGACGACTGACCGCAACGATTGTTTGAGGAGGATCATGCTCGGTGGGCCACGCTTGTTTGCTACATGGTTCAGAGCGCCCTCGAACAAAGGTACGTGATACATTTCTTCCAGCTCAATCGTCTGCTCGCTTGTCAGTTCCTGACAGGGAGATAACACCTCCTAAATAGCGCAACAATAGATGCGTCAGCACCAAATCTATCCTTGGGTCACACAACTCCTCGACGCAGGTACGTACCTCGAGTACTCGTCGCTCCGTGATGCCGGTCAACCACCGCACCATACTCGTGTTTGCATCTCTACGTGTACGTTGCATGTGTTTGAATGAAGTGCGCACGAAATTCAATGCGGCAAAGTGACATGCCGAGAGGGTTTGGTATGGGTAGCGTCGAATGTCTGGGAGCCGCAGGATGCGTTCTTTCCCTGAAAGTACATCTCTGACCACCCCACCGTGTTCTGTACCGAACCACCCGGAAAAGCGGTCGCCGAGCATTAACTTGAAGGTGGGGGAGAGTTGGCAGAGTTTGGAGGGTAGGGGTGGAGAAGAGGAACCCTCCGCCCGCGTGTATACCTCATATATGTTTGTCACTCGATGAGCACAGGCATTCCTGTGCGCCATTCACCATGCTGCCTTGTGAAGAAGAAGCGGGGTTAACACGTTGCATTCATGACGCCCATCATCGCACAAGCGCTTTGATATCAGATTACTCGCGTTTTTCGCGTGACTTCGACTAATGAGTCGAACTCTATGGGGCGATGGCTACTAGTCGCATGCGTTGACACTCCAAGGAACTGAGGACAAAAGGGTGCATACTCTCAGGTGTGACCACAGTGACTTAGTTATGGAGCGTGACAGAAATCCGTACATACAGTTGGAATGCCTGAGGGGCGTTGCTACAGCAACCGGAAGCGACAGTCACGAGTACCCCTAGAAAAGAGAACAAGTGCGAAAGTGCGCTGTTTTGCCTTCTAGTATCTCCCCGGGAACGGCAGTTCGGTTAATCGTCCCACCACAGCGATAACAAAAGTGGGTGTTGCAGCCAGGTGAAATGCACTAGAATTACGTAGTAAGTTAATGAGTACCGGTGTCGTGGCGACTGCGCCTGGTAAGAAACCTACTGAGAGGTGATTACAACCATCAGTTTTCTGAATGGGTATCTTGCAGTCTATATATGAGAAGAGAGGTCGTTGAAGCAGTGTAAATGTGCCACGGGTGAGGTACAACTCACTGGGGCAGTACCGCCATCCTTGTTGTGTCATGAGGTGATCCAACTCCGACGTTCCGTCACACGAGTGTTTTGGTCCACCTGCCTCGATCGTCTGTTGGCATCTTTTGCACCACACATGATCACACGTGAGAAACGGGCAGCGAATTTCAGATTGGGCTTCTAGATCGTCTCTGTCAACGAAACCGGAATGGTGACATCTTGTGGCACAGGATCAGTATATGTCAGGAAAAAACCGTGCAGGAGCCTACTTGCGACAGTTAACCGCGATAGAGAATTGAGCCATCTCCATCTCTACCCAGGTTTCCCATTGCTTCTCAGAGACACCTAGCAGTTGAACAAGCGAACCCGTTATGGCTAAGTGTGATGAAACCAGTCAGACAGGCAAACACGGACGATCATAATCGTTTGACTGACCCCCAGGATTTTTATTTCTGCGGTCTGCCGTGCAGACCGGACAGAGTACAGGGAAACGATGTTCCTCGATCTTGGCGCAAACATGCCCTTGAGCGCAATCCCTGCAGATTTCGTGTCCGCACACTGGGATGCGAACGGCGTCGTCCTCCGGGAAATCATCTAGACAGACCCCGCAGTGGTACTGACGTTGTGCAGTCTGCATGAGATCATGTTTTTGCTTCAGGAGGAGCTCGTGTTCGGCGTCGAACGTCGCCTGCAGCTGAAGGGCAAACTTCATCTCGGGATCTATTTCGTCCTCGCTACGGACAGGATTGCCACGTCCTCCAGCGAAACGGGAAGGTCGGTTCGACCGAGAACCTTGCTTGAGGACAGGAGAAGGAGAAGGTTTCGTATTCAATGGCTTGGACGACCAACCACGTTTTGCCTTGACCTTTTCTTCCTCTAGTTGTACTTCGAGACCAAGGATGCTTCTCTCCAATCGTTGCCTTTCCGTTTTCAGATTTTCATTGTCGCGGGTGAGCTCCTCTAGTTCCTCTTTCAACGAGAGGAGGGTCAAACTGGATAGAATAAGAGATTCATCCCCTGCGCGAGGATCATGAAAGGAAGCCCTGGGAACAAACGCATGGCAGGTGCATTGTTCGCGTGATATTGTCTTCCAATCAGGTTTTCCCTGGGAAGACTGATCGTCGGAGGAAAACAAGTCGCACGCTCGTTTTGCGATCCGCGGAAGAGATGTACTGATCACCAAGCTTGCATCTCGTTTTCCCTCTGAGGCTTCTCGTGGATTGAACAGAACGAAAATGTCTTTTGCAGAAGTTTTGAGTTGTAAGCATGTTATGACCAGCGGACGGCGAGTGATGACAATCGCAGCAGATGTACTGAAAGTGCGCAGATTTCTAGCATTGTCCGTCAGGTCGGGGAGGTGCAATACAGTGCAAGACCACGTACTTCACCAAATTTGTGATGTAATCGGCACTTGGTGAACCGCAGTCTTTGGACACAAACTTGAGCGATCGTTCAAAAAGAGGGGTGTGATAGATGTCTTCGACTTCGAAGTGAAATTTACTAGGCCTTTCGTGACAAATTGCAAGTGCATTCTAAATTGTCGTAAAGGGGTTGGTAGATTGACGTAGGGAAGCCGATCATACCTCGACCATCTGCATCGAGCATAGGAACGGAACGATTTCTGATAAGGCAGAGCCGCTCTCTCTGGCGGCACCGAAAGCGAGCCTCGCGAAATTCAGCGCAGGGAGAACGCCGACAGTGACATCCTCGTCTGAACCCAAGGCGACGTTATCGAAGGATACGACCCGCGCCTTACCTTGTAATATATCCGAGATGAGGTTTTGGAGTTCCATGCGTTGATGATACGAGTGGCACAATTAGAAGCGAGTCAGAGTCAGGTGGTATTGGAAATGAGTGGCACGACGGCGGATTGCGAAGATCATTCAGTTGATGATGATTGCCATCGCCACAGGCGCTCAAGTGGCAACGAAGTCTTCAAGTACCGAATGTTGTGGCATTCCGTGAACAAAGGTTCGAGTTCAAAGTTGCATGCTTTGTTTGTTTTCCCACTCCATCGCACCTCCTCGACATGACACTGACATAATGTAACAATGTCTCCCCGGTGACCCCCGTCCTTTCAGGCTTCATAGATACGCTCTACTACAGCATCCTCGTGGTCCATCCAATACGCACAAATATCAGAAGCCCGGGCTGACCACGAGCCTCGTTATCACGCTGGTCACTGGACCAAACCGTTTCTGTCCGGTGTTCTCACTGCCTCCACGGTTGGTCTTAGCCGCCGCAGCGTCCACCGTCGCACTCCATTCAATACCTCGCCAGCGAAACCAGGACTCGAGTACACAATCGGATCGCTTCCGCTGGTTCCGTGGGCACATCAAGGGTTCAAAGCTTGCAGCCATTTCCCATCGTTTCTACTTCCGATGATCGTTGCTCTCGGTTTTTTGTACCCCCTTCTTGGACTCTATGGCTTGCAGAAGCTCCTGTTTGCACTCATACAGATGCTCGGGCTGAGTCCCAGTGAGTCCCAGTTCTTATGTTCTGCCAGTTGTTCCTAGTGCCGTTCGTCCCTTCGCTTCCACTGTGTCCCTTATTTCCGACTGACTCGGCTGGGACCTCCATGCGTGCACGAACCCGTTGCCTTGTACATTTTTTACTACGCTTTTCGCTGAACCCAAGCTCCGCCAGCCTTCTATCTCTTTCTTATTGCATACATTCGCTGATCTGAATTATTTCCCTGTCATTGAAGGCTCCTACGACAGGGATGTCCGCCTCGTCGTGCACCCCCAGTGTGGACCCCTATCTGGAGATGTGGCCGACGTGAATGCAGGGCTTGACTTGACAAGTATCAAGACGATCGTGTCCTTTGGCGTGCGTACGCGCTCAATTCTTTTCTAACTGAGGGTCTGACCAGCGATCGCACGGACATCAGGATTCGTATACGGACGGTGGAAGGCAGGATGGTGGGCCACTCGTGCCGGCAGTCCTTGTCCCCCCTAACCCTTTCGCGGGTGGCCGCTCGACAAACGGAAAGATCTGGGTGGAACACATTGCCGATAGCATCGGCGCTGAGCTTATGGACTACGCGGTATGCCCCTTAATATCGACTAATATCGTCTTATTGAATCTATGGCAAGTGGTCTAGTGCGGTGACAAATATCTCATTGTGGCCATCTAACCCTTACCCAAGGGATTTTATCATGCAAAGTGAGTGGAAACCTGTGTGCGCCATTGTATCTATTTAATCGATGGTTGCAGCAACTACGTTCCTCGAGCAATCGAACAGGCTAGACCCAGGCACTACGCTGTATACAGTCTTTTTTGGTATAAAGTCAGTTCCGTTTCTGTGTTCAACCCGCTGTGACTTACGGGGCCCTACAGTGATTGGGGGGATTCCTTCCGTAAGCCTGCATGTGACTATATCGGAATGCTCATCATAGATAACCCTCCGCATGTTAAGGCGACGGTAACCACCTCCCGCAGGCGGCACAAGACCTTCTCGCTCAAATAAGGCTCCTCTCCCAGCCCCCCACCAATGCCCGCAACTTCCTCGTGACCGACGTGTACGGACTAGGCACCCAGGACATCTGGGGTGAAGCCTGGCTGCAAACCATTTTCGATGGTCTGAGCGCGTTCCATGCACAAGATCCCCCACTTAACGTCGCATTTGTCAACTTTGCGACGATCTGGAATGGAGTGTTGGGTCCGGATCCCGGGCATCATGCGTTTGGGTTTGTGAGCACAGACGCGTGTTGCCCCGGCCCGACGACGAAGGATGCTTGTAAGGACCCAGACCACCGATTTTATTGGTTTGTCAAGTGAGTTCGGGTTTCGGTCTTTCCGCTTATTGGGGAGCTGACTCTCGACACCGTCAATAAAACAGCCATCCTTCAAGGGTAACCCACAAGATCATGGCAGACTACGTCTTGGAAGTGTTGGACGAATGCAGGGTGTAGTCAGCGTCGTCTCGTGGGCGGATCTATGGCAACGCTGCGTTGATTAAAAGTTGAATATGATTGTAGCCCTGGATTTCTTTTTTTCCAATATCTGTATGCATTATAGGTTTCCCTGTACATTACCCCACCTGTAGATTGATTGTACCCCTATTGTGGGGGCTGGTGTGACGTCATTCATACCAGTCAAGACATAGGGTTGTACAAATATCTACAAACATTTGTAGAACGAGACGTATGCAAACCACGTTGTGCAGGGCACAGCACCATTGGTCGTTTTCTCGGTTCACTTAAGTAGGGCCTTGGCAGAAGATTGCTGGCGGAATAACGCGTTTTGTAGGACCTTGTGCACCAATTAAACATCAAATCTTTTGCAGAACCTTGTATTCGGGAAACTCTTGTAAAAACCGTATTTTGGCATGACAAAAACGCATGGACTTTTCGTGCATGCACTGCGGTACATGCATCCGGGCAACGCAACCACGGCAACTTCAGCATACGGCGAGAGGAAAAGTACAGTAAAAATGTAAAGTCGTCTTGCAAATCCAGCTGTCAAGGAATAGTGGCGATTTGGTTTCATCCCCGCGCTATGTCGTTGTCGTGGAGAACCTCAGCATCGTTCGTGGCCAAAGTTTCCCTTCCCTTTAGGACGGCATATCTAGGAGAACTGCTGGACGTCAGGTAAAAAACTAGAGGGAAAGTTCTTTGTCCAACGTCCGGCAGTTCAAGGTCAGTAGATGCCAGGCCCGACGACACTGTGGGCTTGGACGAAGAAAGAAGGCCGGTCCACCGGCACGCGGAGCCGATCGAGTCAATCGCTCGCATCTTGCTCGTAACTTGTCAGTCCGTCATGAACCCTTGTTTGCTGATGTACAAAAAACTCGAATGTGTGAACGACAGAATT
>JBBPMU010000739.1:0-14623 GCA_038090475.1 Wakefieldia striispora | reverse complement strand
GCCTTGGAGTTTGATGTAATGGCTTCCTTAGTCTCTTACATCGAACTCCAGGTATGTGGTCGCTTTAGACTCCCAATTTATAGTCTCTTACATCGAACTCCAGTTGCTCAGTGCAGCTGTTTTATCAGGTTATGAGCCCCGCGCTTTGAGCGCTCCAAACAGCTTCGAGAGACCTCGACTTTATTTTCGCTTTGTTACCTACCCTAAACAACATCCACTTTCAACTCCGCCCACTCCAATCGACTCGACATGTCCTCAGAACCCCAGCATTCGTCGTCCCATCGCATTCAGGCTCTCTCTGGCACCAACTATGTCACCTGGAGCGAGGAGATGAAGGCCCTGTTTCGCTCGAAGGGCCTGTGGAGATTGGTAGATGGCAAGGAGCTTCGTCCCACCGCTTCGAGCCCTGACCAGACCGCTTGGGACATCAAACAGGACAAGGCTGCTGGCGAGTTGATGCTCAACATTGCCCCAGATCAACGAGTCCACATCCGAGCAGACCAGGACGATCCTACCAAGGCCTGGAAAGCGCTCAAGGCCGTCTTTGTGCAGCAGAAGGCTGGCAGTCGCTTTGTCGCTTATGACGAGTTTTTCAGCATCAGGAAGCGCCCTGATGAGTCACTCCCTGCCCTTGCTGCTCGAGTTGAGGACTGCATGCTTCGAATCAAGGATCTTCGCACCTCTACCTTCGACATTGCCAAACTCGATGACGAGCTCACTTGCATGGCCATGATTCGCTCACTAGGGCCTGAGTTTAACCATTTTATCTCTTCCCTCGCTCTCTTGACCGACTTGGACAAGGACAAGGTCAAAGCGGCGTTCCAGACCGAGGAAATCAATCGTCGCCCTCGCCCTGATGCCCACTCCACCACTCCTGCCGACTCTGCGCTCTCAACGTCGTCTTCTGGGTGTTCGTGCGCTCCCAATGCGCCCTGTTCGTTCTGCGACAAGCCAGGACACTGCCAGTGCAAGTGCTATTCGCTCCAGAGGGCGAAAAAGTACTACAAGACGCAGCAGAGCAACCCCAAACGGTCTGAACAGGCCAAGGCAGCGACTGTATCGCCTCCTGCAGCTCAGGACGTTGTGGAACGCGCTGGAAACGCAAGTCTTCGTTCCAACGATCCTTGTGATCCATCCTCACCGCTCCTACTCGATGCTGACCATGATTGGAATGCAGACTCGGGGGCCACTTCTCATATGACGCCTCATCGTCACTGGCTGCGCAACTATACCCCCAAACGCGTCCCCATCAAGCTCGCAGACAATACCATCGTTTATTCAGCTGGAGTTGGGTCTGTGGTGTTCCACCCGGTCATACATGGAAAGAGCGGTCGAGCGGTCGAGTTTAGCAACGTCCTGCATGTCCCTCAGCTTCGCAACAATCTCCTCGCTGTCCTGTACTTAACTCGTCACTCCTCCTTCGTTGTATACATCAATGCGACGCATATGACGTTTTCGCGCGCTTCTGGACCACCTCTGTTCGTTGCAACCATTGACAGTCACAATGCAGCGTTTCTGGACGGCACGACTGAGCCTGTGACCAACCATGCTTGCCCTGCGACGACTGTACCACTGGACTTGTCGCTTTGGCATCGCAGATTTGCGCACCACAACCTCAGTGATGTCAAGTCGCTCTGTGATCGCCAGCTTGTCACTGGTATGAAGCTAGACAGCAAGTCGTCGCCTGATCCCATCTGTGAGCCATGCCTAGCAGGCAAGATGACCGCAAATCCATTCCCTAGCTCTACCTCTCGCTCCTCTCGCCCTCTTGAACTCGTGCACTCAGATGTCCACCAAGTGCCCTACCCCACCTTCACCGGGTATCGCTACTGGGTCACTTTTATCGACGACTACTCGCGGTATCGCTTCGTTCTGCCCATTCGCGCCAAATCGGACGTTTTCGACGCTTTCAAGCAGTTTAAGGCGTTTGCAGAGAACCAGAGCGAAAGAAAGATCAAATCCCTGCGAGATGACAAGGGTGGGGAGTATATGAGCAATGCGATGCTCAAATTCACGACCGAGTGCGGCATAGAGCGCCAGCACACTGTGCGAGCGCGTCCTCAGCAGAATGGAGTCGCAGAGCGCGCTAATCGCGTCCTGAGCGAGCGCATTACTGCTATGTTGAAGGAGTCAGGCCTAGCTATGGCATTCTGGGGTGAAGCACTTGCTTCCCTCGTCCATGTGTGGAATCGATGCCCCACTGCTGCTCTGGACGACTCTACCCCCTTCGAGCGATGGCATGGACGCAAACCAGACGTCTCCCACCTTCGTGTATGGGGATCGACTGCCTATGTCTGTTACGAACCCCATATTTTATCCCTGAAAGACGCTACTTTTATTAACCATTTTAAACATTTACACAGACTCACCCTTCTTGCAGCGATCCGATTGAAGAAAGCCGTCTACCTGTACTTCAAAGATCACGTGACTTGATGTCACCTGATGTCTCCCTTTTGGTACGCTCCCACAACAGTATAATTTCCTTCGTCACGTGATCTGTTGCACGTGACCCCTTTGCGGCACTTGCCGATTTACCGTCGGTCGAGACCTTCAGACTTATTCCCGGCGGCACCTCTTTGGGAATAACCCTTTTTGGACACATTGACGATTTCTTATCTTTAGTCATTTCCTCTTACGCGACTACCCGATCGTGATCGTATCGGAAGGCACATGCCATAGAGAGCTGTGCATTTTACTCATCTCCGTTTACTCAGGATACGCTTTTATCGGACAGACATTACTATACACAGATTACCAGGTCTTACACCTGAAGGGCACTTGCCATATTTAGTATTTCCTCTTTCGTTTTACTTGGTCTGTGTGCACTTGCCAGACATATATAAGTACTGTACTCCTGTAAGACTGTTCCCCAGTCTTAGCTATTTGGAATTACATCGCCCAGGTGTCTTTCTTCTAGGCTGGACCCCCTTAGGATATTCTGAGGGGCTACTGGGTAAACTCTCTTATTCATCCACACTCTTAGCCAGAGGATAAACTGGCGCTCTTTCTTTTTTGATACTCGACGATACCGGTTGGACCGAAGACTTCGCCTTTGAGGTTTAGGGTTCAACCTTCGACTCTTCAGTCTCGTTTCAATGTCCATATCCAGAAGGACAAACGACCTGCTCTGCGCCCTCACTATGAGAAATGCGTCTTTATTGGGTACCCAGATGGGTACAAGGGCTGGAAGTTCTACAACCCCACCACCAAGCGCACCATCATCTCAGAACGAGCTGATTTCGATGAGCGTCCATCCCTCCCCTCGAATGGCCCAGCACCCATAATTGCGCCCATTCAGCCATACATACCACCTCATGAGGACGACTCCATGGACGACGAACCTGTACCACCTGCTCCTGGGATTCTACATCCTGGGGGGGCGCCTTTAGTTCCTCCTCCTCCTGTTGATGAGGACGATCAGGATGAAGAACCCCACACGCCTATTGCAGTTCCCAGAGCGCTCCCTGACGATCCTGTGACACCTCCCCCTGTGCCTGAGCCAGTGGGCATTGGTGCTCGTCTGCCTCGCAGAACTCGACAGCGACCTCGCGAATGGTGGAAGCTGAGCCCAGCACAGCTCTCTGATGATGCGGACGACTCAGACGACGAGGAAGCGGACACAGCACAATGCTTTGCCACTAACACCACTCATCCTCGATCGTTCAAGGACGCCCTCACTCGAGACGACGCTTCAGAGTGGAGACAGGCTGCTGTCGACGAGTTGGCTGCCCAGAAGTCGAATGGGACCTGGACTCTTGTGGATCGCCCCAAGGATCGCCCTGTGATCGGTTCTAAGTGGGTATTTACCAAGAAGTTTCATGCTGATGGCTCCTTTGAGCGTTACAAAGGTCGTCTAGTCGCCCAGGGCTTCTCCCAGCGTCCTGGATTCGAGTACCTCGAGGTATTCGCCCCTACTGTGCGCTTACCCACCCTTCGCATCATCCTCGCCCTTGCAGCCATCCATGACCTCCATCTGTGGTCTGTCGACGTCTCCCATGCCTATTTGAACGGCGATATCGACTGCGACGTCTATATGGAGCAGCCTGAAGGCTTTGCAGAAGGTGATCCGAAGCGAACTGTCTGTTTGCTCAAGAAAGCGCTATATGGCACCAGACAGGGCGGAAATCGCTGGAATCGCAAGATGCGCTCGATTCTCGAGACCCTGGGCTATACCCAGACCTACTCTGATGCTGCAGTCTACATATTCGTTCGAGACACTGTCCAGGTCATCCTGCCTGTCTTTGTGGACGACATGACCTTCGCATCGAAGTCCTTGGAAGCTACTAAGCAAGCCGTCGCAGATCTGGGCAAACACCTCAAATTGCGCGATCTGGGACCTACCACAGAGATCCTAGGCATTAAGATCGATCGCGATCGTTCCAAGCGCTCCCTGACGCTCTCTCAGCCTCAGTATTGTGTCGATATGCTGTCGCGCTTCAACATGGCCGATTGTAAGCCTGTGACGACCCCCATGGAGCCTGGTTTGTGCTTATCGCGCGAGCAGAGCCCTAGAACCACTGACGAGCGCAATTTCATGCGATCTGTTGACTATGGAGGCGCCATTGGATCACTCCAGTACCTGTCCTGTGCGACGCGACCAGACATTGCCTTTGCAGTCGGTCAGCTCGCATCCTTCACCTCTGATCCAGGTGTCGCCCATTGGAACGCTATTAAGCACCTCTTTCGCTATATCCAGGGCACTGCTCACTTCGGCATCACCTATTCCCCTGACTCGTCGTCTCCAGAGCTCTTCAGCACGTTCTCTGATGCGAACCATGGCGGTTGCAAGGATTCCGGTCGCTCCACCAGTGCATATGTGGTCAAGATTGGAACTGGAGTCGTCTCCTGGATGTCCAAGCGCCAGCCCATCGTCGCCCTCTCTACTACTGAAGCCGAGTACGTCGCAGCATGCGAGGCAGGCAAGGAGATCGTCTGGATGCGCAAACTCCTCCAGGAACTGGGCTATGAGGCGACTGGTGCTTCGACACTCCATATGGACAACCAATCTGCGATCCAGGTTGCAAAACATCCCGAGCATCATGGCAGGATGAAGCACCTGGACCTTCGCTGGTATTGGCTCAGAGATGTGGTCGATAAAGGCCTCATTGCGCCTCGTTTCCTGCCTACCTCTGATATGCCAGCTGATCTGCTCACAAAGGCATTAGGTTTCAGCCACTACAGTATTTGTTAGTGTATTTACCTACTGTATTTAGCCTTGGAGTTCGATGTAATGGCTTCCTTAGTCTCTTACATCGAACTCCAGGTATGTGGTTGCTTTAGACTCCCAATTTACAGTCTCTTACATCGAACTCCAGTTGCTCAGTGCAGCTGTTTTATCACAAACAACAGCAGTACTTGTGCACGTCTGAGGAAGTAGTCCCAAAGGAATGTCAGGAGTTCAAGGATGTCTATACTCGATGATGAGTTGAGCAGTATGGCAATGATTCACTCCCTGGGGCCAGAATACAGCCACTTCATCACATCCCTTGTGCTCCTGACTCACATGGACAAGTATAAGGTCAAGACAGTATTCCAGACTGAGGAAATCAATCATTGCCCCTGTTCTGATCCTTTGCAACTGTTTCCCCTATTCATCATTCTGTGAGAAGACAGGCCATTGCCATTGCGAATGCTACTACTCAGTTCAGCATGCAAAAAGGTACTACAAGTTGCAGAAGAACAAGGAGGAGAAGGGAGAGGAGCAGGCCTAGGCAGCAACCACAATGCCAATCACTCAGGAGACGACTGAGCATGCGGGAAATGCAAGTCCGTTCCTGTGACCCCTCTCATCTATTTTCACCACTCCAGCTTGATGCTGCTCATGATTGGAATGTAGACTTGGGGGCCATTTCTCAAATTACACCCCATCACCACTGGCTGTGCAATTATACCCCCAAATGTGTTCCAATCAAGCTCACCAACGATACCATTGTTTATTTGGCTGGAGTTGGTTCTGTGGTATTCCATCCAGTCACAGGTGGAAAGAGGTATTGAGCGGTCGAGTTTTCGAACATCCTGCATGTCCCTGAGCTGCGAAGCAACCTCCTGGCTGTCCTGTACCTTACTTGCCCAACCTGCAACCACTGTACCATGCAACTTGTCACTCTCACATCGCAGATTCATTCGCTCATCATAACATCACAGACATAAAAACGACTCTCTGAACGACGGATGGACACTGGGATGACAGTTGACAGCCTGATCCTGTCTGTGAACCTTGTCTAGCTGGCAAATGTGTTCAAATCCATTTGCTAGCTTGCAATCACGCACTTTTCGCCCTTTTGAGCTCGTCCACTCAGATGTCCATCAGTTACCTATCCCAACATTTTCAGGGTACCACTTTTGGATCATATTCATCAACAATTATTCATGATATCGCTTTGTTCCCCCAATTTGAGCCAAATTGGACGTTTTCAACGCTTTTAAGCAGTTCAAGGCGTTCACACAGAACCAAACTGAGCAAAAGATCAAAACCCTGTGAGAAGACAAGGGTGGCAAGTATATGAGCAATGTAATGCTCAACTTCACAGTAAAATGGGGTTGCTGAGCATGCTAACAGGGTGCTCTCTGAGCATTACTCAGATGTTGAAAGAATCAGGCCTGCATGCCTTGGCATTTTGGGGTGATGCACTTGCTGCACTCCATCCATGTCTAGAATCATTGTCCTACAGCTGCATTGGACAATGCTACTCCATTCAAGCTCTGGCATGGGTAGAAAGCAGATGTCTCTCATCTTCATGTCTGGGGATTGACTGCATATGTGCATATGCAGAAGGTCAAACGACAGGCCCTTTATCCACACTATAAGAAATGTGTCTTTATTGGCTATCCAGATGGGTATAAGGGTTGGAAGTTCTACAACCCAACAACCAAGCGCACAGTCATCTCTGAATGTGCTGACTTTCATGAATGAACCAGTCCATCCACCTCCAACTGCTGTAGTAGCTATGCCTTATCAGCCACCTTCACTTGACACTCCTCAGGATGATGATGATCTCAGACAATGAGATTGATGAAGAAGTTGATTTAGACAGTATTTTGCAACAAGTACAGGCACAACCTCAGTTGTAGAAGGGGATGCCATGAAGCGAGACAATGCTGCTGAGTGGCAACACACCACATTGGACATTCCTTGATCGAGAATGTGAGTTGTTTTCCTCACTGTTCACCATTAACCTCTGCTCTTGACTTTGCCTGGACTTTCCACCGAGCATCATAGTCAAACCTCGTTCCCTCAGATGAGAGATTGAGAAGAAGGCTTTTCCCATCTCTTTAGGTTATGAGCCCTGGTTGATCACACTGGCCTTGACATTTTTTATACATGCACTTTTATCTCTCTGTCATGCCTTTGATCATGCTGATCTTGGAACCCTATGAAGTTTACTGCTTCACCTGCCTGTTGTCACTTATCCTACAAGTGATGATGCTGCTTGCAGCACAAGAGGTCACTCAGATGTTTGCCAATGTCTTTGTCTTGTCATTCGCAGATGGATATCTCTTCTACCATCTTACTCATGGTGAGCCCCTTGGTCACTTCACACTCTTCTTTGCCTATCATGTCGAAGCGAGTATCTGGTTACTGAATATCTCTTTGACCAGAATACCCTTTGACCAGGTAGAGGCCAGCTTTGTAGCAAAATGTTAGAGCTCGTGATTGTGCAGTGTGCGCTCTAAGGAGCCATTTCCATATTTAGATGTTTTGTGTTGTTTGATTCGACTTCATCATGTTGGAGTTCACTGTCTTCGCTTTCTTCAGTTTCTGACAGTGGACTCCAGGTAATGTACTCTATATCTCATTCAATGAACAGTTTCTGACAGTGGACTCCAGCTGTGCAACTCCAGCTGTTTAACACAAATGGCTACACCCAAATCTTTGGAATTGACTATGAAGACACCTTCACTCTGGTCACTTGATTCGAAACTGTTTGTCTACTTCTAGCCATCACATGCTTAGAAGACTGAGAATTGGAAGCTCTCAACGTCAAGACTGCTTACCTATATGGACAGCTAGATGAAGAACTTTACATGGTTCAGCCTAAAGGATTCATTGTTCCAGGGAAAGAAAACAAAGTCTGCAGGCTTAGATGATCTATCTATGGTGCAAGCTGCAATTCAGTAGAACAAGCAGCTCAATGGAACCCTTCAGAAGAAAATGGTTTCAAACATCTTTTCGCAGATCCTGGAGTTTACTTTAGGAAACAAGACAAAGATGTTACCATCATCATTTTCTATGTTGATGACACATTGTTCATTGGAAACAACCTCAACCTTATCTGAAAACACAAGAAAGCTTTTATGGATCAATGGGAATCAAAAGACTTTGGTACTGCCACAGAATATCTAGGTTTTAGGATTGTCTGCAATCATAAGAAGAAGACCTTACAATTAGACCAAACTCCATATGCTCCAAAAGTTGTGGAATGCTTCAGACAAGTCAACTCTAAACAAGTGTTGATTCCTCTACCTACTCAGTAGGGTATAACCCAAAACCTGCAGAAAAGGAGACTACCACAGAACTACATTCTCACTATCAATTGGTCATTGGATCATTGTTATACATCATGCTAGGAACAAGACCAGACCTTGCCTTCTCTGTTATTAAAATGTCGCAGTTCTTTACAAATCCTATGGAAGAGCATTTGCAGAAGGTGATCTATATTGTTTGCTACCTTTCACATACAACTTCTTATGGAATCACTTTTGATGCTAAAGGACCCTCAAACAGTCTTATAGCATATTCCAACACAGACTGGGCTGGTGACATCAAAACCTCTCAATCCACCACTGGTTATGCCATCTTCCTTGCAAGTGGCATTTGTTTATGGCTTTCTAGATGACAGAAACGAGTTTGTCTTTCTTCCACAGAAGCTGAATATTGCAGAATGACTGAGTATTGCAAACAAATCCAATGGATATGCAATCTACTAGAGGAGATTCACATCTCTTCACCTTCCATTCCTCTCTGTGTTGATAACCAGGGTGCAATATTTTTAGCTTTGAATCCTGCTCAAGAGAGATGTATGAAACATGTTCAAATCTGTCATATTCCATTCCAACTCTGACACTCTGGATGCAACACCAGCTTGTTTACTCATAAACTCTGGAGTGATCTCACTCAGAACACAACTCCACACCTTTGGACATCTGATATGTATTTCTCATTACCTCTATTTCCATTTCTGTACTAGTATGTATATATTTTGTACCTGTGCATCACTTAGAGCACTGCTCTGGCTTCTCTGTTCATCTGACTCCACTTCAGTTATGCTTTCTCTGACTTCTGTCTTACTCATCCATTTAGTCATCTCTTGTCTTAGTCATTCTCTGACTTACCAACCTCTGTTAGTAATCTGTTTTCTCTGAGTATATAGATTCATAGTTACTCTGACTGTAAACTCTAGCTTTGATATCAATGTAGATAATCCCTCCTGATCTCTGAAGTCCTGGTGGCTTCCCCTCTGACATTTGTTCATTCTCCTTTGACCTCTGACCTCCTTTGACCTCCATCCTCCTTTGTCCTTTGTCCTCTCCAACCTCTGCCTGTAAATCCAGGACATGACATCTAGCAAGGGGGCAGTACATAAGCTGAATCTAATGTCCTATTCAACCCTCTTCAACTCTGAAACAGCCCCTATTTCAATCGGAGTTACTCCAGAGGAACACAGTCTTAACAAAATCCCAGAACACTATATCCATGAAGCTGTACTTCACAAAGAAGTGGAACTCTATTATGTTCCAACTGAACAGCAATTCGCAGATATATTCACCAAGAACTTGGACAAGATTGCTTTTGAGTGTGGACGGAAGTACCTCTCCCTTTACTAATTCATAATATTTCTAGTGAGGAAGAGTGTTGAGAGATGAGATCCTAATAGAGATCTCATACAGATCTATGATGTTTTGTCATTCAGACTTCATCATTCATATGTCATAGATCTAGGTCATTCTAGACTCAGATCTAGATTGATACCAGTTCTAGAGTGGTTCTAGAACTGAGGTGAGTCACTATCATATTATTCACTTCAGATGATAGTGAGATAAGAGTCTTTTATGCTATTGGATGATAAGGATATGTATTACACATATGATACAATACAACCATATCTTTAGTCAGTTCATATGACCCATCCTTATCTCTTATCATTCTTATCATTCTTGGTAGATAAGAACCTCATACTTGTATATAAGAGGGGACTCAAACATCATATCCCCTCAGTCAGTCAATTGACATTCCATTCCTCAGTTGACACCTCCAGTTGCCCTTACCTCTTCTATATTCCTTGATCTAGAACATGAGTTGTTTTCCTCACTGTTCACTATAACCTCTGCTCTTGACTTTGCCCAGACTTTCCATCCAAGCATCATAGTCAAACCTCATTCCCTCAGATGAGAGATTGAGAGAGAAGGCTTTGCCCATCTCTTTAGACAGAACTCCATTGGATAAATAGATAACATGAGGCAAGAGCAGTGTATCCAAAATAGGAGAGATGGGACTGTCATATCCTGTACATTTACATAGTCCTACTCTAATGCTCCTGTTTTGAACTTCAACACTCTAGACCCCTTTTCCTGCACCTCTGACACTTGTTCTCATACTTCCAATACTCCAAACTTACTCCACTTCCTCCAACATTTTGTTCTATTTAGTATTAGTATCCATTCCATACTTGTGCATCACTTAGAGCACAACTCTAGCTCTTACCTCTCCAAGTCATTCCAGTTATGCTTTCTGCAACTTCCATCTTATTCATCTATTTAGTCATCTCCTATCTTAGTCATTCTCCAACTTACCAATCTCTGTTAGTAATCCATTTTCTCCAAGTATATAAACTGTAGTTACTCAACCTATAAGCTTCAGCTTTGATATCAATGTACATAGATAACTCCTCCTAGTCTCCAAAGTCCTGGTGACTTCCCCTTCAACATTCATTTGTCTTCTGTCCTCCTCTGTCCTTTGTCATCTCCAACCTCTGCTTGTAAATCTGGGACACAACACCTAGCAAGGGGGCAGCATATAAGCTGAACCTGATGTCCTATTAAGGCCGTGTCTGACTTGGAGGTTGTAACTCCAGAACTCTGGAGTTAAAGCAGACAGGACTTGGCTTTACCGTGTGTGGTGTGCTCTTGTCACAGTCTATCCCTGGATTTTTGAAGGAGTGGAGATCGGAGGTAGAACAGTGGACCAAGATCGCTCCAGAGCTCATGGGTGAATGAGTTGGAGTTGTGTCCAGAGGATCAGAGATGGTTGGGATATGACATGTCCTATCTGACTAGTGTTTTAAAGTCTGGTCCAGTCCAGTTTTCCACACTCCAAATGAGGCAACCAGACCACAACCAGTTTTTTCAAAGTCCAAAAATGGAAAGACTAGACCAAAACCACTAAAAACCAGTCCTAACAACATTCACAATGTTTTTTGGACCAGTCAGGTCCGGTTTTTTTGGAAAGACCGCTTAGTCATCAGTATATGAAAATTAGATTAAATTCTTGCCTTTCTGGACGTTCAATTTTTGTGGGGATCCACCTAGAAATGATTGAGATATGATCATTTTCACATCATATGTTATCTACAGGGGTTATCTACTCATCTTCACATAGGAATCAAAAGAAAGACACATATGTTTGCATGAGTCATGCTTGGTCATCATGTACGAAATATAGAATAGGCCCATGGCTGTCAGAGCATCCAATATTTGTGGGAATCGGTCCAGAAATGGCTGAGATATAGTGAATTCTAGGTTGGATGTCATATTCAGGGGGTACCAACTTTATTTTGGTCATAGAAATTCTAGAAAATTACCCAAAATCTTGGAAAATTTGTGAGAAGTAGGCCAAGGGGGGATTCAGGCCTGATATCAGTTTTTCCAAAAGATCAGTTGCAACTGGTCCTGGACCAGTCTTTCATTTTTCTAAATTTTGTAAAGACCAGGACCACTTGTTTTTTAAAAGTGGTAAGACTGGGACTGCTTTGGACCAGTCCTAACCAGTTCAGTTTGGTCTGGTTGTGGTCTTTTTGTGGTCTTGCAACCAGACCTTAAAACACTATAACTGACCCCCATCAACTCTGATAAATAGCCTCTATTCTGATTGGAGTTACTCCAGAGGAATATGGTCTTAACAGGGACTCCATGTCTGTTTGTAGAAAATGGATATAAGAGGACTGACAGGAAAAGAATAGAAGTAGAAAGGAAGTTCCTGATTAATCTATCAATGTTGTTATGATTCTCATACTTTTATCAAACTTTTTACTTAATGAACCACTTCACTATGCTCAGTCCTTGAAGATGAGCACCAACATGTGATTCTTGATCATGTGACCACTCACATGACATTTCTCTTTTGGTATGCTCCTATGTCAGTATAAATTTCCTTCAGTCATATGACCTGACACATGTGACCATGTGCAGCACTTGTTGATTGGCCAATAGCTTATCTTCTGCTCTTCTTTTGCTATTGGCTCTCCCTTATCCTTTATCTTCTTTTCCCATTGACTCATAGATGATGACTCAAGATATGCGATCTTTGTATCATATGATTTCCCCTTTCATATTTCCCATCCTCAGACCATTTCAGACTTACCTATTTAGGATATGCACAGCATGCACGATACCTAGACACTATTTAAACCCATGTACTTAGATGACTGGATTCCCCAGTCTTATCTACTTGATTCTACTTACAAGGGTAGGATTTAAGGATAGCTCCTTTACTCGCACTTGGACCCCCATCTTCCTCAATCATACTACCTCTCTATGATTTTCAGCTTTCTCTCCTCGCCATGTTCATTGTCAGAAAACCCTTAGAACCTGGCACACTCTCTTTACTCTTGTCTTTTGGTTTGCTGGGTGCTACTTCGTATCAAATGTGGGAAATGGTGGTTTCCATTAGAAGTTGAACCTTAAATTGTTATGTTGTTCAAGTAGGAAGTCATCCCAATGAACATCTCTATATGCCATTGAAGAAGGTCAAACCAATAGCAATCATAGTGATGTGTAGGAAAGAAAAATGTATCTGCATCACACTTCTCTTCACCTGTTACCTGTCTCCAGATGGTAGCCTCATGAGTCAGAGTTGTTCCTGTGGTCAACCATAACAGTCAAGGGAGAGACCTCATCAATCTCCTGGAAATGGCATGCTCTTAGAGTTGGGGATTCAGGGTGGGGACACTGAGCAATGGAGGCTGATGGTGTGAATGTGCAATGTGTGGAGAAGCTCTAGAATTGCTCAAAAATTTCTAGGACCTGTCAATTGTTTCCATAGAGCATAAGGGGATTGTAGCAGGGGGGGAGCTGGGGCAGTCACCTGCAGTGCAAGTCTGGGGTCTGGTTTGAATATACTGTTAAAGTCATGACCACTACATAGATGGAGTGCCAGAGTTTAGTGTTGAGATCTATAATGTTTCATCATTCAGACTTAATCATTCATACATTATAGATTCATATTGATCTAGATCTTTATCCAGATTGATACCAGTTCTAGAATGGATCTAGAACTGAGGTGAGTCACTATCATATTATTCATTTCAGATGATTGTGAGATAAGAGTCCTTTATGCTATTGGACAATAAGGATATGTCTGTCATAGTGTCTCATAGTCTGTTATAGTGTCTCATAGTGTTAGAGCCAGGTTGACTGGGCAGAGGTAACTCCAAGAACTCCAGAATGCTGGAGTTGTGACTGACAGGCATTGGCTTCAACATATGTGTTGCATCCTTGCTCAAAGTTGTGCCCTGATATTTCTGAGAATGGAGGGAATGAGTAAGGAGATGAAAGGTGAAGTCTGAGGGTGTGCAAGGGTCAGGCTAGAGGTCATCAAGACCTCTGAGTGTACTGAGGGTTGGAGTTGAGTTGATACTTAAGTTGATATTTGAACTGAGAGTACAGGAGGTATTTTATGGACTTATATATGTACTTGAAGGAGAATGGATTACTAATGGAGGTGCTGACTGATGTGCTGGTTTACTAAAGATTGAGTAAGACAGAATTTGGAGAAAGGATAACCAGATGAAGTTGGATGTAAACAAAGACCAAAGCTGTGCTCCTAAGTGAGACACAGGAATAGAATGGAGACTAATACTAAATAGGAGAGAATGGAATGTAACTAAAGTCCAGAGCATCAGAGATGAGAACTCCAATGGTGTATGAGATTGATTCATTGGATTTCATCTAAGTACTACTCAGGGTAACAGAGTTGACTCAGAGAAGACTAGGAAATGAGTTTGGAGTATGGGATATGATACATAGTGTCTCATCGTATCTCATAGTGTGCCATAGTCTGTCCTAGAATTTCATAGTGATCTCAAAATAAATATAATTATTGATATATTCTTATAAATATTCAATATGACAAATCACTCAAATATAATAAGTATGACATCATCAATATATTGATTACATAAACATTACAAACAAATACAACTATACTATTTAATGTAAATAAACAAACAAAAAAATGACAATAGGGGTTGATTACATAATCTATACAAGTGAAAACATTTTTTACCCTATAACTAAGTTAGTGAATGATTAGTGAATAGTAGAGAAGACTTACTAATAAAAGTGTAGTAAAGTGTAGTCAAAAAAGCGTAGTAAAAGTGGAGATGATAGTGGTTGAGGAAAGAGATGG
>JBBPMU010000738.1:0-14625 GCA_038090475.1 Wakefieldia striispora | reverse complement strand
CAGACAGAGCTGACTATATAGACCACTGCCAAGCATGCACCCTCATGAAGGGTAGGCAAAATGCACCAGCAGGAAAAGCAATGCCCCTGGAAATGGCAAAATGCCCATGGGAAGACATCTCTATTGACTTCATGATGGGATTACCCCTGTCAAATACATATGATTCTATTTGCATAATTGTCAACTGTTTCTCCAAAGAAGTGGTATTTGTTCTGTGTATTAAAAAGATTTCCTCTTTAGATTTAGCAAAGCTTTTTAGAGATAATGTTTGGTGCCTTCATGGCCTTCCCTCTTCAATCGTCTTGGACCATGGCCCACAATTCATCTTGGAATTCACCAAACATCTTTGCAAACTCCTCGATATCAAACAAAAACTGTCTACAGTGTACCACCCACAAACAGATGGGCAAACAGAACAAATTAACATGGAACTCAAACAGTACCTTCACATCTATGTAGCAAAGAAACAAGAAGACTGGAGCAAGTGGCTCAAACTCACACAGTTCCAACACAACAACTCCCTCAGATCTGTCACTGGATCTACTCTGTTTGCCATCACAAAGATGTACACACCATGACTTGGTTTTGAAGTAGATAATACACCCACAGGATCATTTGGAAATGACTGTGCCCATGTGCATGAGCAAGTTCAACAAGTGCTTGAAGAGACTAGACAATGGATGAAAGAACAGGGAGACAAAAAGTGTTCAGAAGCCCCCACATATGAAGCAGGGCAACAAGTTTGGCTATCCACAGAGCACTTGAAGCTCCCATACACTGCAAAGAAACTTACACAGAAGTGGATCAGACCATATGAAATAACAAAAGTCCTTCCAAATGTGGTAACACTCCAACTCCCAAAAACTTTTAACATCCATCCCACAGTCAACATCTCACAAGTAAAACCCTACCAAAAAACTTTATCAGGACAACCCACTAGAAAACCTGATGCCATCATAGTCAAAGATGAAGAATATGAGGAGCATGAAGTTGACTACATTGTCATTTCACAAATGAAAAATAGGAAGCTTGAATACCTTGTCCACTGGAAAGGATGGGAAGAGTCTGACTGCACATGGGAACCAGCAGACCACCTAAAAAACACACCAGAGGTGGTTAAACACTTCCACCAAGCCCATCCCTCTGCCCCTAGAAAACTCTGAGGACTCTCTTTTCAAATTCCAAGGACTTTTTTCCAACTACTCCATTGACTTCCATTCCTGCTCCTCTCTCACCTGCTTAGACTATGAAGCATAAAAAGTTCTTGTTACGTGGGTGTGGAACAAAGACTTCACTCGTGATCCTTTCGTACTCGTAGTGTTGTCGACGACTAGGAGCAGAGTATATGGCTATCGCTCATAAGAGAGAAGCCCTGGTGAGTAACAAGAGATGGAGAACTGGAAGGGCTTAGCGCAGGAGTTTAGTCAAGTGACCTTCTTCAGGAACGAAGACTTTGCAGGCAGAAATGCATAGAATTAGCTGAGGAGCTATCTACTACAAGTCAACCCTTTATATACTAGGGGGGTTACCATAAAGGGGTGACGTGTAAAAGGAAATCAACGAGATGCGTCGCGTCGCATGTATTGTAAAAGGGAATCAACAAAGGATGTGTAAAAGGAAACATACACGTAAAAGGAAATACGGAGTCCCATGTCCAAGAAAGGAATTGGAGTCCTGTGTCCAAAAGGAGAAACAGAGTTCCACTAAGTATAAAAGGAAAAGAGATAAATGGGACTTCCTGGTAGAAGCAATACAGAAGTCCAGGGGCATCTGTGAATGTGGGAAATGGCGGGGTTCCCATGCAAAGTCTGAAAATATACTTAGAAGTCATGAATAAGAGGGTTGTATTGACCACTATCAATGATCTCCCAAGTGAGGTCTCTATATGCTGTGGAAGAAATGTCAAACCAATAGTGATCATAAGAATGAGTAGGAAGGAAAAACGTATCCATGTCCATATCATCTTCACCAGAGAGTTGTCTCCAAATGATTTCAACATCGTGTTCCCAAGTATCTTCAAAATCCATAACATTAGCTCCCCTGTCGGAAGAATGATTCACCGAATCATTATCATCAGATGTGCTCATCGTCGAAGTCTGGGAGAGCATCATCATCAATAAATTGTCAGGTCCAGAGAGGGAATCATCATCTGTTGACTGGACAATTCTGGGAGAAATGGCCAGGGGATGTTCGGAGGCAGTGAGTGCATTGGTATTGGGGGCATCCAGATTGAAGGTGTCTGGTGGACCTGCAATGATAGCAAGAATGGTGGCGAGGAACTCATCGGGGGATGGGAGGGGGGATGGGGAGTGGGGTGGAGGGGTTGGGGGAGGAGACTGGCTCCATGAGTTCAGTGAGGGTGGTGAGAAATTCTCTAACCTCGTTAAGGTCGAGCGTCAGAGTGGGTGGCTGAACACTTGGTCTGGGTCCAGTAGATCCCAGATGGGGCACATCCGGTCCAGGCGTGGGTTGTCAGGGAAGAGATTGGTGGTTGGGAGAATATGGGGGAGGGGCAGCATTAATAGAGGATAGGGAAGCAGCATCCAACTCATCAGGTCAGATAGGGTATGGAGGGATGGGGGCAGGTAATAGAGGTTGGGCAGAGGGGTAGAGACGAGTGGTCCGTCCCAGAGGGTGGTACATAGGGAGCTCTGAAGATGATAGATAGTCCTGTTGTTGGAGAGGGGAGAGACTGATGAGGGTAGTCCGAAGGAGGGGTTGGACGTTGTTTGATGGGAGGGTAGGGACGAAAAGTCCAAACCCAACATGGTCAAGGGTGTCGAGTATAATCCCTCCAGTGCCCTGAATAGAATAGGAGAGGGCTGCCACCCATGATTCTCCAAGTTGTATAGGAGACCATTGCTGGATCTTGGACAAGAGTATGGAGTTTTGGAACGCCTGGAGGAGGAGTGGGATGACCGTTGATTGAGAGGATTGTTGTGCAGCAGCACTCAAACAACCAAAGGAAGAAGATAGGAAACTTAGCGTGGCGGGTTCTAAGGGAAACCCAGTAAGGAACGTGGCGAGGAGAATGTTTGGGAAGTCGTGGAGAGGGGGTATGATGGTAAGAGTCCAAGTGAGGTCAAGGAGCTATCCTTAATTCACACCCTTGGAAGTATGAACAAGTAGATAAGACTGGGGAAACCAGTTGACTAAGTACATGGGTTTAAATACTGTAAGATATCGTGCACAGACCAGGCTGTGCATATGCTATCGTCCAATGGGAAAAAGAATAGGAGATCATACGATGCGACGATCGCGTATCTTGAGTCATAGTGTCTGAGTCAATGGGAGATGAAGATAAGGAGAATGCTGGGCCAATGGCGGAAGAAGAGCAGAAGATACGGTATCGGCCAATCAGCAAGTGCCGGAATGGTCATGTGTGTCAGATCACATGACAGAAGGAAGTTTATACTGACATAGGAGCATACCAAAATGGGGAATGTCATGTGATCGTGTGAAAGAGTCATGTGACCTGAATTACATGTTGGTGCTCACCTTCGAGGGCTGAGCATAGCGAAATGGTTCGTTTAGGTGAAAAGTTTGATGAAGAATGATGAAATCATAACATTACCCCTTCTAAGGTCTGAGTTGTCCCGACGAGGAGAGAACTTTTTAGGCTTCATAGTCTAGGCAAGTAAGTGCCAAACGCGAGTGAAAATCGATGGAATAATCAGAGAAAAGAGAATTGAATTCCATCGTGGAAAGACCCTAAGCTTTCTGGGGGCAGAGGGATGGGCTTGGTGGAACGTTTTTACAATGTCTGGGGCGTTTTTGAGATGGTCTGCAGGCTCCCAGGTATGATCTGATTCTTCCCATCCTTTCCAGTGGACAAGGTATTCTAATTTCTGATTTTTCATGCAAGAGGTGATGATATATTCCACTTCGTGTTTGGCATATTCTTCGTCATTGACTACGATGGCGTCTGGTTTGTGGGTGGGTTGCCCCACGAGTGTCTCTCTATATGGTTTCACTCTAGAAACATTAACTGTAGGATGAATGGTAAACATCTTGGGAAGACGTAGCGTAATGGCATTCGGAAGAACTTTTGTTATTTTGTATGGCCCTATCCATCAGGGAAATTTTAAGGGAATGATAATCAATGATAATGGTAGATAATGGATTATATGGAATTATAATCCATTATATACCCCCCTTTGAGGATTATATAGGATTATAATCTCTTCAAAATTTCCCTGATGTCCATTTTTGCATAAGTTTTTTGGCAGTGTACAGGAGTTTCAGGTGCTCTGTGGATAACCATACTTGTTGCCCAACTTTGTATGTTGGGGCTTCCGAGCGTTTTCGTGACGCATTTTTTATCATCCATTGTCATGTTTTGTCGAGTGCCTTTTTGACGTCATCGTGGGAATTCTTGCAATCATCTGTGAAAGAAACTCCTTTGGCGTTTTCGAATCCTAACCTAGGTTGGTATGTTTTAGTGATTGCAAACGGTGTAGAGTCAGGGGCTGATCCCAGTGAGTTGTTGTGTTGGAATTGTGTGAGTTTGAGCCACTTGCACCAGTCCTCCTGTTTCTTTGCTACGTACATATGGAGGTACTGTTCCATTTCTCTTTTTATCCATTCGGTTTGACCGTCGGTCTGAGGATGATAGGCCATAGAGATTCTTTGTTTGATATCGAGAATTTTGCACAGATGTTTCGTGAATTCCGAGATGAATTGTGGTCCTCAGTTGGATACGATAGAAGATGGTAGTCCATGATTGCACCAAACTTCGTCTCTGAAGAGTTTGACTAAATCTAAAGATGAAATCTTTTTTAAACAAGGCGTGAATATGACTTCTTTCGAGAAATGGTCCACTATGACACAAATAGAATCATACCCCTTCGATGGAGGTAGTCCTGTAACAAAATTGATAGATAGGTCTTCCCAAGGTTGCAAAGCTGACTCGAGGGGTAGTAGTTTTCCTGCTGGTGCCATTGACTTTCCCTTCGTGAGGGCGCATGCTTGGCAGTGGTCTACAGTATATACTCGGCAATGTCTTTAGTCATGCCATTCCACATGTAGAATCGAGAAATAAGATGACTTGTGCAAGCCCTTCCTGCATGTCCTGCTACAGGGAAATCATGGAATAGCGTTAGTAGTTCAATTCTTAACGAGGGGGGAATGTAAATTTTGAATTTGTCGTTTTTATATACCTTTTCTTCATCACAGAAGACGAATCCCTGTGGAACTTCAGATTTGGTTAGCAGATCAGTTGCCTTTTGTATTTTTCGAAGAATGGAGAGACAAGGGTGGTCTCGTGCGGGTTTATTACCTTTACATCTCTTTCTGGAATGACTACCACATTAGTGTTGTGGTTCTCTACTGCGTCGCCATGATCGGGTCTTCTGGAGAGCGCGTCTGCTCGTCCGTTTTGCGTGCCTGGTTTGTAGCACATGACATAGTTAAATTCTTGAAATAAAGCATGCCACCTGGCTTGCCTCGGTGATAGTGTCTGGGGTTTCTTCCAATACTCGAGATTTTTATGGTCAGTCCAAATTTCGAAGGTTTCACGGCCCACTAGATAGTGGTGCCAGTCTTGTAAGGCTCTGATTACGGCTAAAAGTTCCTTATCATAAATAGGGTAGTTTCATTCCGCAGAATCGAAAGAATGAGAAATAAAAGCACATGGCTTCCATATACCATCTTTATCTTTAACGGATAATACTGCTCCAGTTGCAATATCAGATGCGTCTGTTTCGACATGCATCAGCTTCTTCTGGTCCAGATAGGCCAGGAGGGATTCCTTTGTAAATGCTTCTTTGAGAGTTTTGAACGCTTTCTCTTGATCACTTCCCCATTTGAAGGGGGTATCTTTTTTCATGAGATTGTTTAATGGTCAGGCTATATGGGCAAAATTAGGGATGAAATGGTGATAATAGTTACAGAGGCCTAAAAAGCCTTGTACTTGTTTGAGTCTGGTAGGCATAGGCCAGTCCAGAACTCCTGCAACTTTGGATGCCTGCATTTCTACCCCTTCTTGGGATATGACCATCCCAAGGAAATCTACCTTTTTCTGTGAAAAGTGGCATTTTTCAGGCTTAACGTATAAATCGTTTTCTTGAAGCCGCTTGAGTACCTCTTTTACTATCTGTTCATGTTTGAAGTTAGTTTTTCCACTAGTGAAAATCATACAATCGTCAATGAAAATTATTACCATGGCATACATGTCATTGAATATGTTGTTCATCATGTTCTGAAAAGTGGATGGTGAATTAGTCTTTCCAAAGTACATTACCAGGGGTTCATAAGCTCCCATGGGCGTTACGAATGCTGCCTTCCATTCATCTCCTTCTTTTATTCGGACATTGTTGTATCCCCACTGTAAGTCCATGGTGGTGAATAAGTCTGCCCCTTGGAGTCTATCAATAAGGGAGGGGATCAATGGTAGCGGGTATGCGTTTTTAATAGTTCCTTCATTCAAATAACGATAGTCCATGACTAATCGTTTTTTACCATCCTTCTTGGGTATAAAGAACACTGTAGCTGTTTGAGGGGATTTGGAAGGATGTTTGTACCCCTTCTTCAGTTCTTTCTGTAAAAAGTTAGCAACTTCTTCCATCTCTGTTTGTGACAGAGGGATCACTCGTCCCTTTTTGGGGATGAAGTCTTCTTTTAGTTCAATTGCGTGATCCCATGGTTTGTGCGTGGGCATCCTTTCCGATTCTTTTTCGGAGAATATATCTAGAAATTCATGGTAAGTTTTTGGAACCATACTCTTTATGTGGTCTTCTTCTTCTTTCTTGGTCATCACCCTAGTAAAGAATGTGGGCGGTAGTTGCATTCTTGACATCTGTTGACAATACGTCATCATACATCGGCCGAATTTGATTTCACCGGTAATCCAATTTATCTCGGGGTTATGGTAGTTGAGCCAGTTGTATCCTATGAACATGGGGTGTGTTCCCAAGTTTAAAGCAATCGAACTAGACAATCGCTCTGATCTCTAATCACCTAAGTGACTAGGCTTTCGCACAGCAAGGGCGAAAGGGCAGAGGTTATGGACACTAGGAGGGAGACAACTCACTAGTGTTGATCAAGGTAGATCAAGGAGTAAGCGGAGTGATCCTTTGTGAGGTGCAAAGTATGGTAAGATGAACAGTGTTCAAATTCTAGTTAGAGAGCTCTGAGGGAGACTCTCTGTCTTATATACTGTACAGGGAGTACGTATATAGTAATCGGTCTTATCTATCTAGAAAGGCCATAGATGTCCTATTGGACAATATCCAAAGATAACAAGAATAGAGAGATAACTTATCTCTATATGAAATACTGTTATCTGCCAATGGATAAGTAATCCGCTATCATATGAAATAAGAAGACATGATAGTGGAAAAGGGTGTTTGTCAGAATGTTCTAGGGTTTGCACCCTTCATATTGTATTTGATATGAGTCTAGAACATTGGAATCAATCTATCGATTGTTCCATCTGAGAAACAGTAGATCAGATCAAAGATCAATCTAAGATCAGGGTATCTGGAGATGAAGATCTGAAGATGAAATACCACTGATCTCGACAAAGTTAGTCACGTATGCGTCAATGAATTCTGAGTGTCCATTTATTTCTAGAAATACGTTAACCTTGTGAGTGATCTCTCCTATTGAGGAGTTAGATCCATCCGCATTCGAGACCCCAATGGGTGTGGGCAACCTTGTTCCTATAATGCTGTTAGTCTTGCAAAATTTTTTATCAATGAAAGTGTTCATGGTGCTAGAGTCGATCAATGACCTGCATGACACTGTATGCCATCCTTGTAGTTTCCTGAAATGAATATTAGTAATAGGGGAGAGGTGTCCAGAGTGATTAAGTGTAGATCGAATGAAAGTCTGAGGGTTGGATGGAGAAGAGGAAACAAAACGTAAGGTAGGTGTTGAAATTGAAAATTTGTTTTTATCAGAAAAAACAGAATTAAGCGCAGTATATTTTCCTTCTGCTGCCGCACCCAATTGGGTTGCCGTTCCAGAAGTGGAGGAGGAGGCGGATACATTGTCTAGCATATTGTGAAAAGAAATATTGTTCGTAGAATGGGTATCATAGGAGAAGTTCTCACTGCCTTCTACGTCAAGTAAGGAAAAGAAGAATAGTTCTGAAAAAGAAATGTTTGACGAATTACAATCTGGGGCTGAGTTACCCTCTCTCACCCGGACCCTTGTCCTTTTACTGCCTCGGTGGCTTGAGCGTCCATTTCTGCTCGGATCCTATCCCTCCAATAGGCTTCGGCTTCGTCCGTTACAAACAAAGTGTTGTGAGCAGCATACCCTGCTGCTGGAGGGGGTGGAGCCAGTGGAAGTGGTGGGAAATTGGTCGCATATGCCTGCGACCCAGGCCCTTGGTAAGGGGGATAACCTCCCCAGTGTTGTTGGCGCGGAGCGCCGCCTTGATATCGTACCTGTTTTGGGGCACAACAGTTTCGAGCCAGATGGCCCGGCTTTCCACAGTTAAAGCATGTAAATTGCCCCTGTGGGTGGGCATGGGGAGGATGAGGTAGGGGGTGAGGTTGGCTGGCAGCTGGCCTCGCCGGGGTGTTTGTTGTCGTTGCGTCAACGACCATAGGGGCACCTCTGCCAGGCTGGGTGCCATATGAAGAATATTGAGGACGGGGGGAGTCGGGGGGTTCCGACACTTTGGGCTTACTGATCCGTCTAAGTGGACCTCTGGGCCTTCAGAGTGAGGGGGGTCCCTTGGTGTACCTTTTTAAGCGAGGCCCATCCACAGAGGTAAGGGCGAGTCGAGAATTGCTTGTTATACGCGAACCGAACTTTCATTCGAGGGGCAGGGGGTGTGGGATATTGGTGGGCGGATGTGTGCATGTGTTTTTGTCTCTGGGACTTAAAGTCTCCAGAGGTGTGTCTCAACTTGTAGTTAGAGACATGAACAGACGCAAAGTCTTTGTTCACCACACTATGAGCTGCCGCTCGAAGGGTAGTCTTATCTAAGTGTTGCACAGCAGCACTCAAACAACCAAAGGAAGAAGATAGGAAACTTAGCGCAGTGGGTTCTAAGGGAAACCCGGTAAGGAATGTGGCGAGGAGAATGTTTGGGAAGTCGTGGAGAGGGGGTATGATGGTAAGAGTCCAAGTGAGGTCAAGGAGCTATCCTTAATTCACACCCTTGGAAGTATGAACAAGTAGATAAGACTGGGGAAACCAGTTGACTAAGTACATGGGTTTAAATACTATAAGATATCGTGCACGGACCAGGCTGTGCATATGCTATTGTCCAATGGGAAAAAGAATAGGAGATCATACGATGCGATGATTGCGTATCTTGAGTCATAGCGTCTGAGTCAATGGGAGATGAAGATAAGGAGAATGCCAGGCCAATGGCGGAAGAAGAGCAGAAGATACGGTATCGGCCAATCAGCAAGTGCCAGAATGGTCATGTGTGTCAGATCACATGACAGAAGGAAGTTTATACTGACATAGGAGCATACCAAAATGGGGAACGTCATGTGATCGTGTGAAAGAGTCATGTGACCCGAATTACATGTTGGTGCTCACCTTCGAGGGCTGAGCATAGCAAAATGGTTCATTTAAGTGAAAAGTTCGATGAAGAATGATGAAATCATAACAAGGATAAGGGAAGGTTCGATAGTGGGATGGAGAGTGGGGGTGAAGAGATGATCGTGGCATAGAGGACGTTTCAATGGAAGCATGGAAGTCTATCTAGAAAAATGGGGATGGGGTCCAAGGTGGACAGCAAGGCATCGAGGGGAATTTCCAAGTACGCTGTAGGGGACACGGGTGGGGTAACTGGCATAGAAGGGGAGGAAGGGGGAATAGTAAAGTAAGATGAATGAGAATGGAATGACTCAAGAATTGTTCCAACCGTCTGCCTCAGCCATCCAGCCAGAGTAGGTTGCACCGGTGGAGTAGCGAAGTACAGGGGTGGTGACGTCGTGGGGGGAAACGATTCTGACAGAGATTCCATGTGGAGTGACGTGGAGGACGAAGAAGAGGGCATCGTGGGAGTATTGGAGTTTGAGGGTGATGGTGAAGATGGAATAGAAAAAGAAAAGTGTGAGGGCAGAGAAGACGACAAATACAACGAGGGAGAAGGTGACCTCAATCATGTGGGAGTGGGTTGGAACAAGGGGAAAGCCTTGGGACGAGAGGCTTTATATAGGTCAAGGAGAGTCTTGGCATGTACCAAATTGGATGGTGGTTCCCACATGTTATCAGAGGATGGATAGCCTTTCCATTTGATAAGGAACTGCGGATTCAGTGTGGAACCCTGATGTCCCACGATTGCTTCGACTTCGTATTCTTCTTCTGATCCGAGAAGATCTGGTGGTGGACGTGAGAACAAGGGGCTGTGTTCATCAGTTTCCCGATAAGGGGAGAGGATAGAGGCATGGAAGACATTGTGTATCTTCCAAGTGGGAGGGAGTTTGAGTCGGTAAGAGATGGGGGAGATGACTTGAGTGATTTCGAAGGGTCCTTCCTGTCGAGGAGATAGTTTTCAGGAGTGATAACTGTTATGATTTCATCATTCCTTATCGAACTTTTTACCTTTAACGAACTCTTTCGCTAGACTCAGTCCTCGAAGACGAGTCCCAACATGTATTTCCCGTCACGTGACTCTTTCACACGATCACGTGACAACCCCCTTTTTGGTACGCTCCTATGTCAGTATAAATTTCATTCAGTCACGTGATCTGACACACGTGACCACTGGCGGCATTTGCCGATTGGCCGATAGCTTATCTTCCGCTCTTCTTTTGCTATTGGCCCCCTTTTATCCTTCTTATCTTTACTCATAGACGATGACTCAAGATTCGCGACTTTCGTATCGCACGACTTCCTCTTTTGTATTTCCATTACTCACACCTTATCGTACTTACCATAATTAGTGTAGCATAGCATGGTCTGTGCGCGTTCGCCAGACACTATTTAAGTAGGTAGACTTGCGACTGGTAACCCCAGTCTTATCTACTTGATTCTACTTCCCAGGGTAGGATTTAAGGATTAACTCCTCGCCTCACTGGGACTACACTACCTTCCAACATTCCGCCCTTGCACGACTTTCACCTTTCCTTGCTCGCTGCCTTTCACACCGGAAAGCCGTTAGAATCCGGTGCACTTTCCCTTCTCTCATCCTTAGGTTATTTGAGTGCT
Source organism: Wakefieldia striispora (assembly GCA_038090475.1). Lineage (NCBI taxonomy): Eukaryota > Fungi > Basidiomycota > Agaricomycetes > Agaricales > Hymenogastraceae > Wakefieldia > Wakefieldia striispora. The sequence continues at coordinate 3,504 of JBBPMU010000738.1, read as the reverse complement.
ACTTCGTATCATTTTTGGACATTTTTCTTGATGAAATTGGACGATAGAGTTTGACCAATAAAGGCCTGTTTCTTTCATGTGTGAACAACGAAACTAATTAGTTCCAATAGAATGTCTTTCCCAGAAGTATCTGAAATCAAGCTCGAATCATCCCTCCTCGCGAAAGTCCCTGAACTCACAGGACAAGCAACCTACTACACTTGGGCCAGGAGGATAGAAGCTCTTTTTAGATCACTGGACCTTTCTGGATTTATTACAGATAACTCCGACATCTCTTCCACTTTAGACATAACGTCTTCAGACATTTCAAGCTGGAAGAAATCGGACCGTAAAGCCTTGTCGTACCTTGTCTTCACTTCCGTGCAAAATCTTGCCAATGAAGCCGAAGAAACGCACCGTTCTGAGAAAGTCGTGACACAACCGAAGAAAGATGGAAAAGACGAAGAATCAAAAACCGTCTATTACTCCATCTGCTTCGACTACTGGGATGCTATGAGGAGACACTTTGCTGATAGAGGAATCACAGGACAGTTTCTATCTTTTACCAAAATCCTTCGCACCAAGATTCGCGAAAGAACTGCTAGCGATGACATCGCAAAGATCAAAGTACACTTCCAGGAGATGGCGAATTCAGGATCCGGATTTTCCGAGAACCACAAGGCCATGTTACTCATGGCCCAACTCCCTGATACATTCGACAATCTCCGTTCAACCCTCATACAAACCGTAGAGACTGGCGACTTTGACGTCAAACTAGTCACAGCTGCCATACTAAGAGAATGTGACATTCGTGCCGGACATTCCTGACCTCTTACTGCTCGCATCACTGAGACGCAGGTCTCATCTTCCTCTCATACCAACGTCATTCGGAATGGACCACCCAAAAAGCCGTGGAAGAAACAATCTTCTAATCCACGAGACCCATCCGAAGGATCTTCTACTCCACAGAAACAGAAGAATCCAACCAAGACGAACAAAAAGCAATGGTATGATAAAAGGAAAGACAAAAAGAAGCAGAAGAAAGGAAAAGGGAAGGCCACTGAAGTCATAGCAAACGCTATGATAACCGAACTGACCTATGCCTCCATCGAAGAAACAGCCTTCTATGGATATATCGAAAAAGATTTCGATACCACTCTTCTCTCGAGAATGAGTGAGACCCCCCATAGCGCTTTCATCGAACCAATACCCGATGAAATAAACTTCGATTCGGATATAGCAGAACCCGGTTGGGATGGCCCGTCCAACTCCATGGACATCTCTCCAGATATGCAGCATCCCTTTCTCAGACGCAGGAATTCCTTCTCTATCTGAGGAATCCCCTGCAGACGCTGCTACAGGTAGACAAGGAATCACCAGAAAGAGAAAACAGACGAAGAAGACTACCTTCACCATCGGAGGACTAGTTATGGGAAAAACTCTTCCTGGTACACCTGTATCAGAGCTACCGCTTTCACAGAAAGCGAGATCCCCTTGGGATTACTATCAACCCATAAATCTAGCTAAACAACATACTAAACATCATGTTACCCGTATGCAATCGCGTACACCTCCACCTAGGAGAGACGATGTTTTGTTCCCAACTGGTGAATCCAATATCTCTTCTTTATTGTATACTGTTGGATCACAGGCAAACCACCAAACACAAGACTGCTGGATGATCGATAGTGGTTGCACAGACCACATATCTCCCTATTTGGATGATTTTGCTCATCTTGGTACAGAAACCAGATCAGCGACTGTCGCAAATGGATCCTCTACAAATCTTTATGGACCAGGCACAGTCATCCTTCATCCAAATGATCTACCATCATTCCCTCTTCACAATGTTTGGTACGCCCCTCATGCCGCCCACAGACTTTTGTCTGTCCCAACATTAACATCTACTGGCTATAAATGTAATGTTGAAGGCGAGAAAACAGTAATTTTGAACACCGACGATTCTCCGGTAATACAGGCCACTGCTTTATTTCCAGAGAACAATCTCCACTGGTTTCAGTCATCTCCAATTACTCCAGGGGAAATTGCATCGTTTATAGGAAAAGATTTCTTCTCAATCTGGCATCTTCGCATGGGACACTGCTCGAAGAACGCTCTTCGACACCTTCACTCCCATTCTACTGGTGCTCCAACCATTATTCTCCCTTCATCCATTATCCCCTGTAAAGGCTGTGCAGAAGGAAAGATGACGGATCGGTCATTCGGATCATCTTCAAAGCGTTCAGCTCGTCCTCTTGCACTTCTTCACACAGACCTGATGGGACCGCTTCCTACTGAATCCCGATTCCAGAAACGATATGTCCTCACATGCATCGATGATTATTCTGGCTTTGCCACTTTGGCTTTCCTCCGGGAGAAATCCCAGATGCTTCAACATCTCAAAGCGATTTTTACTTTTCTCGAGACACAACTCGATCTTCGCATCCAATCTGTCCGTTCAGACCGAGGAGGAGAATACATGTCGAACGACATTCAATCGTTCTTCACATCCAGAGGAATCAAACATCAAACCTCTGTCCCTCACACCCCTGAACAGAATGGTCGTGCCGAAAGATTTAATCGCACTTTGATGGAGAAAGCACAAGCCATGCGGCTCCACACCTGTCTACCTAGGATCTTCTGGCAAGACGCCCTAGAGACTGCACTACATGTGTACAACAGACAACCTATGAGACGACTCTCATGGAGAACACCTTATGAAGCCATGTATAACTCGAAGCCTGACGTTTCCTACTTCCGGATTTTTGGTTCGAAAGCTTACGTCTTTGTTCCTTCCGAACAACGACAGGACAAACTCTCTGCGAAAGCAGAAGAGATGATCTTTATTGGATACGAACCCAATACCAAGGGATGGAGATTTTGGTCAGCAGCAAGACATAGAGCCATAGTCGCAACACAAGCGACTTTTGATGAAGAAAACTTCCCCTATTGTTCGAAAGAAGATAGAAACAAACCTTTCCCGATTCACGAAGATACTCCAGCAAGCGTCCCTGATACAGAAGAACAGACTACTGAGGCCTTGCAACCCCCAGCTAGACGCGACACTGTTCTAGTTATCCCATCAGGAAGAGAAAGTCTAACGAGGACAAGATCACCTTCTCCTTCAATCAAGGAAGACTCACCCTGGGATCTCAGACTTCCATCGATCTTCGATCCTGTCCAACCTGATAGACCAGAAGACGATTGCAATAATCCTCCTTCTAGACGTCCTACCTCCCCACTCTTTTTCCCTAGCAGTTCTCCAGAAGCTCCCATATGAGAAGAAGAACCCATTCATCACGAATCACCATTATCACCGTTGTCTCCACTATCACCGTCACCTCTTCATCAACCAATCAAGAGAGAAGCGACTCCTATTAGTCATCGCTTTCAGGATGAACAACAACAATGGAGAGATTATGATGATATGCCTCAGCATAAACGAAAGAAAACCACTTTCAGAGACATATGGGATCTACCTTCAGCAGGACCTTCGAATTGGTTTCCTCCTAGACAGAGACAAGA
>JBBPMU010000737.1:0-14653 GCA_038090475.1 Wakefieldia striispora | reverse complement strand
GCATCCTCCTTAATGCCAAATAAAACCTTCAGGTTTGCTGGTTTCTCAATCTCAACAATAAGATCCCAAATCATGGTTGAAGTCCATGATACAGTGGGAATTTGGGGCCCATCAGAGGTCTTTTTGCAAGGCATAAGTGACAAGAAATGGTAATGAGTGAATAAGGTGGGTATTTCAAAGAATGAGAGGTAGGTTTATGGTTAATTGTAAGTAGGATACATCCGAACTAATGTGCGGCAGCGGAACTTTTGCGTGACTACCTAATATGGAAACCCCGATGTAGGCATAGATGGCCTACCAGGTTCTTTGATCTTTTTCCTCATTCTCTTTTCTCAGACACTGTCAACCAAACTACCATTGACACAGTCTACTTCAAGCCATCAGGACTCCTTCTACATATAGACACAAACAAACATTCAAGTTATGTGGATGATTTATTACTCATTTGTTTATGTGTCTGGAGTACCCCCCTTCTTCATCCAATTCTACTGTGAAGCTTCCCCATTTCATAGTACATGCACTTCATAGGACGAAACTGCATTCATCAGTCACCTTCACTGCCCTCGTCCTTCTCCAGTGTCTCAAGGCCCAATTTCCAACTGCTTGGGGATTGCTGGGTCATCAGCTGTTCATCTCATCCTTTATGCTTGCTTTGATGGTGATATGTGATGACATGTACTCTAACAAAGTCTTGGTCCATTGTTGCCCAGGGCATATTCCAGCTCTGGGAGATCAACCAGATGGAGAGAGAGATGTGCCACCTTGAGTAGGAGCTGAATGTTGATCCCATCACCCTGAGGGAGTTCGAGGACATGATCCACAAGGATTTTGTCAGTCCCAGACCAAACCCTACCTACATTCTCTTTTTGGTGAAGGAGTCTACCCCACCACTCACAGTGAACTCCTTTGCACCATCATCAAGCATGAGTCTGTCACCATCTTATGGTCAGCAGTATCCATCACCTTGAAGTCAGTCTTCCCACATCCCCCCAATCCTTCTGTGGCATACATGACACCTTCCACTACCCCCACTACCCCCTCCCCATCATACTCTCCATCCCCATCACCAGCATATCAGCATCCCCTCCTACACCTCTAGGTATCGAGGATCATATCACAAAGATTGTTTTGGCCTCATCATCACCTGGTCTTGCAAAAGCTGAGGCCATTCCTATCATTCATTCAAAATCCAAGATGTTTGCATTTGCATCACCAGCAGTCTGGTAATCCTCTATTGTAGCTCACATTATTCACCTAGAATACTGACTTCTCACAAACATCAACATTTCAATGCTGATGTATCAATTGGGGCAGTCAACAGCAAAGGAACAGTGTTTTCACACTGTTTGGATTCTGAATCATCTCTGAGGTAATGACAACACAGCCCAGCACCTGGACTGATAATGTAGAAGGTGGTCATCCAGCTTTCCATAGTCTGAGAGAGTGTATAGTATTAATACACTATAATAGTACCTAAAATCCTGCCACTCTTCACAATGCAACAATCTGTAGAAACATGTCAGTGTCAATGCCATCAACCACCAGATAATCCCCAGACCTCAGGTTTCCCAAAATCTGGCACTACCATCACTCCATGGATAACCAATCAGCATGATATGAAGATAGAGGATGCCTGCAATCTGGCACAAATGCATCAAAAGCCAAGATCCTTGTCTTTGCATCTCTGGTGGCCAACTGGCATGTTGTAGGGCTGTATGAGTGCTAGCAGGTAAGTTTGACAGCCCACCTGGCATGTGAATAAAGTACAAGTCATGCAAAGAATGGCCCATTTTCTCCATGTACTGTGATACAGTCATACCTTGCAGCATTGTGGAAGGAAGGATTACATTGTAGGTAATCAGTGTGTTGCTTCCAATCCACCAACAATTCATAGTTGACTTGCAAAAAACAGTGCTCAACAATCTATCACAAAAATAAGTTATTGTCAGCAAATTTTGATAGAAAAACAGGGATGCTACCATATCATTAGCCATCAGTTGAATACACTTTCCATCTGGAAGTGGGATACCAGAATTGGGCAGGAGAACATTGAGGAAGTTGTTCAGACTGGTGCAAAAGTTTCCGAATGCTATATCTGACTTGTGCATGTCCTCCAGATCCTGAAATGACATTGCATCTTGCTTTGAACCTAGTCAGATGTGAGTGCTAATCTGAAGCAAGAGTGCTGGATGCAGTTGATAGTTGAGCAGCTTCCTTCTTATCCTGACCTTCTGAATCACTTTGAGATGTATAGTCAGACTGTTTAAATCATCTAATTCAATGTGCATTCCATGTGCAATTAACAATTGGTGGTCAATCTGAAAGATCTGATTGAGGCAACAATCAAATTACATTTCATTAGACTACAATATGACTGATGACAAACCTGTTCAGCAATGTTCTTAAAGTTTGTATGGTCTCAATAGATGTTTTTTAAAGGCCAGTGCATACTCTCATTTAGTTTTGTGTTGTAGTTTCACATAACACCCTTGAGCACAATGTCATTGAATGTGTGACTGTTCATATGCATCTTTGGGAAGTTCCAGTTCTTCCTGGTTGGTCAAGGTTCAATATCAGCAGAACCTCCATCCACATCACATAAATCAGCAGAGTCATTATTGTCTGGGCTGACTGACATGTTGTTTGACAATGTGGCTGACTCAGATCCAGAACTATCTGGATCAGTAGCACTCGTCATTCTGATATATCTCTAAAGTGGATACAGATTTGACCTCATAATTATGTACATATGATCTTAATTGATAACTCACCATCATCTGTTCTGAGAACCTTCAGTGCATCCCAATCAGCAGTAAGAGTTTCTTCAGTGTGGACTCACAATGCTGTATAGCCATCAAGATCAATAAACACTCAGATGGATTTCAATAGCTGATAAGTGATAGGATGGTGTTGCTCATCAATAAGAGGATGTGCAGCAAAGAGTAAAAGCTATGATTCATCATAAAGTTAAATATAATGTGCAAATAAATTGAAGTCAATGTACTTTCGATATGTCTTTGTGCTTTGATCCATCAGTGAACAAAATGTCCATGACCTGTGAAAAATGTTCAAATGTTTGCTATTGAGGGAATGCATTGAAACTAAGGGAGCATCTTCAGTGATATCACATAAATAACAGTACTTTAATATGCAACTTGTTGTCGATTGTTGCCAGTGCATTGTGACCCATGTCACTGAATATTAATCCAAACTGTTTCCACAAGTGATCTTGCCACAAGCCTCCATGTGCATGCAAGAAGTCCCATGAGAGGGCAGTGTGAGGGTCAGAGCCCAGCATCTTCCAAAATACATTCTAGACAATTGAGGTTATATGTATACAAAACATGCATGTTTAGTAAGTATACATTACACATGTTGACATCACAGAGTGAATATTCTTTCAGACATGTTTCCTTTGCAGCTGCAGTGTCCTCTGCTCTTGCCATTTCAACAATGGATCTTGACTGCATACTGTTGTGGGATGGGTAAACACCAGGATTTGCTAGGCAGTCCTTTGGAACAAGGCAAACTGGGCATGGAAATTTGCTTCGCAAGTCACAGATGAGGGCCATAATGCACCTATAAGATACAAAGTGTACAGGCATAGAAACCAAAATGTGAAATAAACATACTGTTCCTTATAGTCACCAGATAAGATCAGAATGATGGGGAACAGGAGCCAGAGGATGTTGTCTAAGCCTTTGAACCAAAAACCAGTTTTTGAATAAATGATCAGAGATTCCAAGAATACCAGGAATGCAGAATGTCAGACTGCATTCTTGAAATTGACAAACCCAGGTTTATGTTTGTCTTTTTATGTCTCCTTCACCTGTCAGACAAGTCAGTACCAACCATCATACAAGACCAAGGAGAAACAAATAATAGAGAGCCACCCAACAATATGATCACCACCAAGCCCATTGCCATTCTGGACGTTTGTTATGCTCGACCCTGAGTTGTAGCACCAACAATAAGGGGTTCTTTGGGGCACAATGATGTCAGACATAATCTCCAAGTCAAAGGGACTGACCAGGAGGAATGCCAAGACTCCTGGTATTGGGGAGGTGTCATAGGAGCACACCAGTATAATGATCAACCTGATGGCCAAAGGGTGACTTAGATCTACTAACTGGTGGGGCAACCAACCCATTAGAGAGGAGCCACTTCTTAGGGAGAAATGCATAGAATTAGCTGGGGAGCTATAGTACAAGTACATATGTGGGTTTATATACTGACTAGGGCTACTTAAGGGCTGGTCCCAAAAGCACATAAAAGGGAATCAACAAGATGTGTAGCACATAAAAGGAAATGTCTGAAGGGAGAAGATGGAACTCCAAGAGGATAAAAGAAGAAGAGGACATGGGTCTGGGGGAGTCATGTCTAAGAGGGGCAGGAGGAGCTAGAAGGCAGTTGTCTCAGGGTGTCAGAGTGGAGTTCTTTGTATAAAAAAGGAGAAACATGAGCTGGACTAAAAGGAGAAGTCCAAAAAGAGGAGCATAGCCTGCTCAGAAGGTTCCTTTGGTGTGTGTGTGTATCAGTGATGGTAAATCTTGAGTCACAAGAAGTCATGTGATCTGGAAGTCATGTGGTTGAGTATCCAGAAGTCCCTCATAGGAGGAAGCTGAGAGGTCACATGTTTAGAAAGTCATGTGATATGCCATAGGGCTGTGTCACATGATACAAGTCTTGTGATGGTGCCATGAAGTGTTCCTTCAAAAGGAGACTGGAATGAAAACAAAAGAACAAGACAGGCATGTCTTTTGAGATAGTCCAGTGGTGTGGGAACTTGTTCAGTTTTCATAGAAAACTGTAACAATGTTCACTGTTAATCCAGGTATGCTTTTGCCATGCCAAATGTCAATAGCTTGGTCTTGTTTGAATATAAAATGAATGCAAGAGGCTTTCCTTGAGGATCAGGGAAGTTAGACTGTGAATGGGAGCTTTCAGCTCAAATCAGATATGATAAAATAAAGGTTTTTACTTGGGCATTCCAGAATGCATCAGCTGTTCATGGTTCATCAATAAATCGTATGAATGTGTCACCATCATATTTGTAGTGCCACTCAGCAGGTTGATTGTCCAGTCCCACAACAGACAAGAGTATACATTGAATTGGTGCATGTCCTTGAGGTATGGTACAGATATCATAGTACATTCAAACTATGCCACAAATAAGTTATTCAATGTACGTATAGTCAACAGCTTACAGGCATGAAACAATGAGAAGCACCACTCCATATCTCATTGATTTCCTTGTGGCTAGTAAGCAAGAAAGTTCCTTTCCACTGACAGTATAGTGTATGAGGTTAATGAGCTGGTTTTTCTCATCTTTATTCAATGCAGCATACAGTATCAGCTCCACAATCTCAAAATCAATACAAGAATGAAATAGGAGAGTAATGTTGGTGAGTTGAGGACCATGTCATATCCCAACCATCTCCAATCCTCTGGATGCAACTCCAACTCATTCACTCACAAACTCCAGAGCAATCTCACTCATAATGCAACTCCATGCCTCCAGACTTCCAATATGTAATCCTTGTTACATCTGTTTCTGTTTTTGTACTAGTATATATCTCATATTCCTGTGCTTCACTTATGAGCACAGCTCTGGCTCTCGTACATATCTGACTCCACTTCAGTTATTATGTTCCTGCTCCCATCTTTGTCATTCTTTGTCTTACTCAGTATTTAGTCATTCTCCATTTTACTAATCCACTCCACTCTGATTACAAATCTGACTTTCCTCCAACTATATATACTCCATAGATACCTCCTGTACTCCTTAGTCTGAATATTAAGTTTCCTTCCAACTCACCTCCAACCTCCAAAAGGCCTCAATGGTCTTACCCTCATCTTCACTCTAGACTTGACCTAGTATCAGTCCACTCTTCTACCTCCGATCTCTGCTCCTCCAAAATCCAGGGACAGACTGTGACCGATACGCTCATTCTCATTCAAAAAAAAGTGGAACCTCGTTGGGTGTGACGGGGGACACTAGCAGCGCTCAGACGGAAGGTGAACGAGAATGAGTGTATATTTGCGGGAGAGAGAAAAATGGGAGAAAGAGAAAAAGATGCCCTGTGTACAGTGGTATCGTGCCCTTATATACGTCTCTAAGCATGAATATGAAATGTCTGGGAGTCGGGACGATAAGGAATGGAAAAGGATGGAAGGAATATCGGGTGTCAGAACGTGGGTGAGCCAGGGTATGGCTTACACTCTCCCACCCTATGAAGAAGAAGCTTTTTCCCAGACGTCTAGTACTTTGCAGTCAATAAGCTCTTTTCATGGTAACCATTTGTCATCTTCCGCCCCGAAACCTTCCCAGCGAACCAGGTATTGTCGACCATGGCCAACCCGGCGTTCTTCGAGGATGCGATCAATGTGATGTTCTAAACGTCCTTCGCTGGTGAGTATAGGGTCTGGTCGGGGCGGAGCATGGTCAGGGAAGAGGTCTGGATTGTTTGCATGGTATGCTTGTGTTATGGATTTCGAAGATACCTGGGAACGTGACATCGAAATCATCTGGAGACAACTCTCTGGTGAAGAGGACATAGACCCGGATACATTTTTCTTTCCTACTCATTTCTATGATCGCTCTTGGTTTGACCTTTCCTCTACGGCGTATAGAGACCTCACTTGGGAGATCATTGATAGTGGTCAATACGACCCACTATACCATGACTTCTAGGACTGCCTTCAGACTTCGCACGGGAACACCGCCGTTTCCCACGTTTACGGATGCCCCTGGACTTCTGACTTGTTTATACTGGGAAGTCCCATTCATCTCTTTCCATTTATACTTAGCAGCTCTCCACCTCTTCTTTTGGACTATGGACCTCCGCTTCCTTTCTTGGACACGGTACTCTGCATTTCCTTTTACGCGTACATTTCCTTTTACGTGTCTCTCGTTGATTCCCTTTTACGATACACACGACGCGACACGTCTTGTTGATTCCCTTTTCTTTCTATTTGTTTCTATTTGTACCTTTTAGTATAAATACCTGCCGCTGTAGTAGAATAGCTCTTCAGCTAATTCTACGCACTTCTGCCTGCAAAGTCTTCGCTCCTGAAGAAGGTCGCTCAACTTACCTCCTGCGCTAAGCCCTTCCAGTTCTCTGCCTCTCTCGCTGACGGGCTTCTCTCTTACAAGCGATAGCCAATACTCTGCTCCTAGTTGTCGCTGACACTACGAGTACGAAAGGATCTCGAGTGAAGTCTTTGTTCCGCACCCGCGTAACAAAAGAATTAGCTCATCCCTTGATCCCTGCTACTACGCACGGGATCTGCCCAACTTCACGCCACGTATCGTCCTCCTGCTTCGGAAGACTACTCTGACAACGAACGACTGCCCGCTGCTTCCCCTTACGCGAACCCCTATCAATCCGCACGTCCTTCTGGAACTTCTTCCCCACGTTCCCCCACCCAACCTAGACGACGAGTACCCGGATCCTCTCAAGTCCCTTCCCCTGATACTCGACGAGGACCCCTCCTTAACGTTACTCCTGGGTATACTCCCATCCCATCTCCTCTAGGAACCACCCCTGCTCTTTCCCCTCTCCAGTTCCAATTGACTCTTCCATCCTCCCAGCACACTCCGACAACTCGTTCCCCCTCCCCAACCTCTAGCTCTAGCAGCATGTCGAACCCCTCCCAAGATGAACTTAAGGCGGCTTGCCCAGACCCCTTCTCCGGCAAGAGTGAAGACGCCTCCCGCTGGCTGTTGGCGATGAAAGCTTACTTCGCCATTAATACTGCCAAGTACGACGACAAGAAGATCGTGATCACCCTCCTGAATCGAATGAACCAGGGGAGAGGAGCAACCTTCTCTGAAGCCTGGCTCATGAAGATTATGACTGCCCCCGTTGCCTCCTGGACCGATACCCTCACTGCGATGGAGAAGGACTTCCGCACCGTCTTTATACCCCCCGGCCTCAAAGACACCGCGCAAATGACTCTCCACACCATCTGCATGGAAGGTAAACCGTTTAATGGTGACTTCGATGCCTTCCACAGCGCCTTCCAGCTGGAAGCCTCCAGGAGCGACGTCTCTGATCAATCAGTCCTCAAGGATCTTCTTCGTCGAGCGGTCTCGAAACAGATCGCCACCATGATGACAGCCTTAGAGAAGGAACCCGCAACCACGAATGATTGGCTTGACAAGGCCTCTCATTTCTACCATGCGATTGTTCGCAATGACTTACTCCGGAAAGGAGGAACTTCCTATATCGGATCGACCCCATCCACCTCCCGCTCTCGCGACCCCATGGCCATGGACGTGGACTATGTCTCCCTGACCCCTGAAGAGAGATCCGACCATATCAAGAAGAGGAAGTGTTTCATCTGCCACCACGTCAGCTGCTTCGCCGGCAAACATCGTAACGGGAAGAACCGTGCTTCTATCCCACAGAAGATTAGGACTGCCAAAGAAGACGTCCCTATTGACCCCATTGCTGCCTATGCAAAAGGCAAAGGGCTGAAGCCCAACCAAGTGATTTCTATGCTGGAACTGTTCTCTAGCGACACTCAACAGGCCATCTTGGCTGAACCGGACCACGAGACTGAAGAAGATGAGGCGGATTTTCAACACTGAGGAGTAGAGCGACGTCTACTACCTCAAGGACAAGGACTCCTGTAACTATAGCTCCCATTTATGTATCCTCTCCTGCAGACAGGGCAATACACGTTCCCGTATCCCTTTATGCAGGAAGGACAGGAGAAATCATCACCACTACCACCCTCATCAACTCTGGCGCCACCGTATCATTCATTGACCGAGACTTCGCCGTATGGAACCGAATCCCTCTCATCCGACTTGCCGAACCTATTGGAGCCAAGAACATAGATGGAACCAAGAACAAAGCCAGAGAAATTCGTTACAAGGTATTCATTACTTTGCGCTACGCTGACACGGAACACCAACAGGAACTTATGGTGATAAACTGTGGATCCCAAAACGTCATTCTGGGAATGCTGTGGCTAACAAAGGTAAACCTGCGGATTGACTGGACCAATCGAACCATCGAATTCGACCACGGAACCAAAGTTCGCCGACACGATGACCCGCTAAGGGAGGCGCAAGCCTACCTTATTCGTTTTATCGACAAGAACCCGGACTACGTATCCAAGGCAAATTATGACGCTAGGCAGCGAGCCATCAAACAGCGTTTTCTACAAAAGGCCAGAGAGGCCAAACTCTTACCGGAGGTGATCCGGAAGGTAACCTTATCGACCACCATTGCCACGCAAAAGAAGGCTCCACAGGTAGCGCTGCCCGATGCGTTCAAGAACTTCAAGAAAGTATTTGAGGAACCCGAAGATGGCTTTATCCCTCCGTCGCGCGATTTCGATCATACTATTGAACTCAAAGATTCATTCGTCCCGCGAAAAGCCAAACCGTATTCTCTCAACCCCGCTGAAACAACCGCTTGCAAGGAGTTCATCGACGAACACCTAGCCAAGGGAACCATTTGTCATTCCAAATCCCCCCAGGCCGCCCCTTTCTTTTTCGTCGCCAAGAAGGACGGAAAGCTCCAACCCTGTCAAGACTACCGCTACCTTAACGAACATACCGTCAAAAATGCCTATCCCCTTCCGCTTATTCCAGATCTCATGGACAAGCTTCGCGGATCCAATATTTTCACAAAGATGGACGTCCGCTGGGGATTCAACAATATCTGCATCAAAGACGGCGACCAATGGAAGGCAGCGTTCATCACTCCGTTTGGCCTTTTTGAACCGCTCATCATGTTCTTTGGAATGTGCAACGGCCCTCCCACATTCCAGGCGTTTATGGACCATTATTTTGGCAACATGATGGCCGAAGGCTGGCTCATCATTTACATGGACGACCTCCTCATCCACACCAAGGACGACCAATCACTCCACGACGAACGGACCCATCATGTTTTGGAACGGATGGCCGAACTCCATCTCCATCTCAAACTCGAGAAGTGTTCCTTCTCCCAGAAATCCATTGATTTTTTAGGAATGATTATTGCCAAAGGCGAAATCTGCATGGACCCATCCAAGCTCTCTGCTATCAAGACTTGGGTCGCTCCCACCTCTGTCAAAGGTGTCTGATCATTTATTGGATTTTGCAATTTTTACAGGAAATTCATCGCCAATTTTTCCGCTATTGCTGCCCCCCTTATTGCCCTCACACGAAAGTCCGCCGTCTGGGAATGGAACTTTGAGCAACAAAAGGCTTTTGACGCTCTCAAGAACAAGTTCCTCACCCTACCAGTTCTCTCTATGCTGGACCCGCAACACCCATTTACTGTCATGACTGATGCCTCCCTCACTGGTGCCGGCGCAGTCCTCATGCAGAAGGATGTCAACAGAGATCTCCACCCGTGCTCTTACTTTTCGTGCACATTTTCCCCCACCGAGCAGAATTACGACATCTACGATCGGGAATTGCTCGCCGTCATCAAGGCCCTTGAAGAATGGCGTCAGTATCTTAGTGGTACTCCACATCCGGTCACCATTATCACCGACCACAAGAACCTGGCCTACTTCAAACAACCCTGAAAGCTCACCCGACGACACGCTCGCTGGATGCTCTATCTCCAGGACTTCGACATCCTCTATGACACCCGCCCCGGTTCCTATATGGGTCCCGCTGATGCTCTCTCACGAAAGGATTTCGTGAACACTACTGAGGACAACCAAGACGTCACCCTCCTCGACCCCGAGCATTTCATCAATGCTATCGATGCTGACCTGGCTAATAAAATTGCTGAATCCACCACCGCCGACCCTATCGTTCAGAAAGCTCTGCTCCACCTGCAAAATGGAAGCTCTCTCTTTCCCCATGCCTCCCCTAAAGATTGGGAATTCCACGACGGCTCCCTCTTCTTTCAAGGTCGCCTTTACGTCCCTGATGCTGCTCGGAAGGATCTCATCACATCGATCCATGACTCCCCTGCGGCCGGCCACCCTGGCTATTTTCGCCTCTTGCATCTCCTCCGACGCGACTACTGGTGGCCAGGAATGGCTACTTTCGCCTGCAAATTCATCGCTGGATGCGCCACCTGTCAGGCCAACAAGGTTGTTACCCATCCCACCACCCCGCCGCTGTCCCCCATTCTGTCCAAAGCCACCCGACCTTTCCAACAGATCTCCGTCGATCTCATTACCGATCTTCCCCCATCAGACGGCCATGACTCTATTATGGTCATGGTCAACCATGGTCTTACGAAGGGGGTGATTTACATCCCTTGTTCGAAAACTATCTCCGTCGAAGGGGTAGCTTCCCTGTTTTTCTCTCAGGTTTTCCCCTGCTTTGGACTCCACGACAAGCTTATCTCGGATCACGGCCCTCAATTCGCTTCCGCATTCGCTAGAGAATTGGCCCGACTGCTGAACTACGACCTCGCCCTCTCCTCCGCCTACCATCCTCAAACAGATGGGGAAACTGAACGCGTAAATCAAGAACTCGAAACCTATCTTTGGATCTTCTGCGAAGGAAAACCCTCCACTTGGGCTTCCCTCCTGCCTATGGCCGAATTCTCCCACAACTCCAATGTCCACTCTGTCACCAACCAATCCCCATTTTCCCTCATGTACGGTTACGAACCCCATGCATATCCCTCTCTCTCACGAACCACCTTCATTCTGGCCGCCGAACAACGCCTTACCAAACTCGACGAAGCCCGAACAGAAGCCCTGGCCACCCATCAGAAAGCACAGGACAACATGAAATCCCGCATAACCACCAAGTTTACCCCTTGGAAAGTCGGTCAGAAGGTCTGGCTCGACAACAAGAACCTAAAACTTGGCTACCACTCCCGAAAACTCTCCCCTCGACGAGAGGGACCCTTCGAAATCACTCAAGTACTCTCACCTGTTTCTTACTGACTTAAACTTCCTCCCACTTGGAAGATACATGATGTCTTCCACGCTTCCATTCTCTTCCCTTATCGGGAAACTGACGAACATGGCCCCTCGTTCTCACGCCCACCACCGGATCTTCTCGGATCAGAAGAAGAATACGAAGTCGAAGCCATCGTGGGACATCGGGGTTCCGCTCAGAATCCGCAGTTCCTTATCAAATGGAAAGGCTATCCATCCTCCGACAACACATGGGAACCGCCATCCAATTTGGTACACGCCAAGACTCTCCTCAACCTATATAAAGCCTCTCGACCCAAGGCTTTCCCCTCGTTCCGTCTCCCCTCTACATGACTGAAATCACCTTCCCCCTCATCGTATTCCTCGTATTCTCCGCCCTCACTGTTCTTTTCTTTTACTGCATCTTCGCTCTCGCCCTCAAGGTCCAATATTCCCGCGACTCCCTTTTCTTCATTGCCCACGTCACCCCTCACAGAATCTCTGTCGGAATCGTCTCACCCCACGACGTCACTACCCCCGTCCTCCGCTATTCCACCGGCACGACCTACTCTGGCTGGACGGCTGAGGCGGACGGTTGGAATGATTCTTGAGTCATTCCATTCTCGATCGTCCTCATCTCACATTTCTCTCTCTCCTCCTCCTTCTATGCCCTCTGCCCCACCAGGTTCCCCACCAGCGTATTTGGACGTCCCCCTTGACGCCCTCCTTTCTACCCTCGACCCCATTCCCCTTTTTCTAGATAGACTTCCACGTTTTCATCGAAATGTATTCTATGCCTCGATCCTCTCATCTCCACCACTCTCCGTCCCACTCTCGAACCTTCCCCTATCCCCTTACACGACAGTCATCCCCTTCCTCATCCAGGCGTTCCGAAATACCATCCTTTCGTCGGAGATCCAACAGCGATCGCCGGTACAACTCGGAGAATCTTGGGCAGCGGCCCTCTCCTATTCCATACAGGGTACTGGAGGGATCATACTCGATGCCCTTGACCACCTTGGGTTCGGAACCCTTATCCGAACTCTCCCCTCTAACCATGTCCAACCCCTCCTTCGAACCACCCTCATCAGTCTCTCTCCTCTCCAACGACGGGACTATATCTCTTCCCACGAGCTCCCTTCGAACCACCCTCTGGGACGAACTACACGTCTCTACCCCTCTACCCAAGCTCCTCTACCCGCCCCCGTCCCCACCTACCCAATCCGACCTGATGAGTTGGACCATACAGTACTTCCTTACCCTCTCTTGATGCCGCCCCTCCCCCATATTCTCCCGACCGTGAACCTCTTCCCCGACGACCCACGCCTGGACCAAATGCGCCCCATTTGAGATCTCCTGGACCTGGAACACATATTCGCTCATCCTCTCCGGTTGTCGAACTCGACCTTAACGAGGTTAGACAATTTCTCACCACCCTCGCTGAGCTCACGGAACCGGTCTCCTCCCCCTCCGAGTCCCCCGCGCCACTCCCCGTCCCCCCTCCCATCCGTTGACAACTTCCTCGCCACCGTACTTGCTATCGTTGCGGATCTTCTGGACACCTCCAGTCTGGATGCCCCCACTATCGATGCACCCACTGCCTTTGAACCTCCCCAGGCCACCTCTCCTGGAATTGCCCCATCGACAGACAACGATTCCCTCACCGGACCCGACAATTTATTAATGATGATGCTCAGCCAGACTTCGATGACGAGCGCATCTGAGGATAATGATTCGGTGAATCATTCTTCCGACCGGGGATCTAATGTTACGGATTTCGAAGATACCTGGGAACGTGACATCGAAATCATCTGGAGACAACTCTCTGGTGAAGAGGACATAGACCCGGATACGTTTTTCTTTCCTACTCATCTCTATGATCGCTCTTGGTTTGACCTTTCCTCTACGACGTATAGAGACCTCACTTGGGAGATCATTGATAGTGGTCAATACGACCCACTATACCATGACTTCTAGGACTGCCTTCAGACTTCGCACGGGAACACCGCCGTTTCCCACGTTTACGGATGCCCCCAGACTTCTGACTTGTTTATACCGGGAAGTCCCATTCATCTCTTTCCATTTATACTTAGCGGCTCTCCGCCTCTTCTTTTGGACTATGGACCTCCGCTTCCTTTCTTGGACACGGTACTCCGCATTTCCTTTTACGCGTACATTTCCTTTTACGCGTCTCTCGTTGATTCCCTTTTACAATACACGCAATGCGATGCGTCTTGTTGATTCCCTTTTCTTTCTATTTGTTTCTATTTGTACCTTTTAGTATAAATACCCGCCACTGTAGTAGAATAGCTCTTCAGCTAATTCTACGCACTTCTGCCTGCAAAGTCTTCGCTCCTGAAGAAGGTCGCTCGACTTACCTCCTGCGCTAAGCCCTTCCAGTTCTCTGCCTCTCTCACTGACGGGCTTCTCTCTTACGAGTGATAGCCAATACTCTGCTCCTAGTTGTCGCTGACACTACGAGTATGAAAGGATCTCGAGTGAAGTCTTTGTTCTGCACCCGCGTAACAGCTTGGAGTTGGCTGACATGGAAGATGGGAGATTGCTGGGATTGGGCGGGGAGTGTGAGGGTGTATGAGGAGGAGGAGGGGTTCGCAGTGACCACACGGTATGGACCATCAAAACGGGGCATGAACTTGGTGACGCAGTCTGAACCTTTGGAGATGTAGTCGCGTCGCCGGTTCTTTGTAGACAGCAGGACGAGGTCACCTATAGCAAAGTGTGGGTCAGGTGCTTGATGGCGATTTGCTGCACTCCCCTGCGTGGTCTTCGAATGTGTCAAGTTGTCTTGTGCTTC
>JBBPMU010000736.1:0-14675 GCA_038090475.1 Wakefieldia striispora | reverse complement strand
AGGTCAGGAATAAGGGGGAGAGGGTAAGCATTCTTGACCGTGTGCTCATTTAGGTAGTGATAGTCCTGGCAAGGTCAAAGTTTGCCATCTTTCTTGGTGACGAAAAAGAACGGGGCAGCTTGGGGAGACTTGGAAGGTCAGATGGTGCCCTTGGCTAGGTGTTCCTGAATGAATTCCTTACAAGCGGTGGATTCTGCTGGGTTTAGTGAATAGGCTTTGGCTCATTTCAGGATAAAGGAATCCTTAAGGTCAATCACATGGTCACAATCCCAAGATGGTGGCATAAAGCTGTCTTCAGGTTTGCTGAAAACCTTCTTGTATTGAGCAAACTCTGGGGGTAAGGAAGTCTCCTTCTTTTCTTGGGCAGCAATAGAGGTCGACAGGGTGATCTTGTTGATGACCTAGGGAAGAAGACCTGTATTTCGAGCCCTCTAAAGAGAGTATAGGTCCTCTCTCTAATCTCTCATACCAAGGATATGAGGTCTAGTCAGACAAAGGGACAATTGACCCAAGTCCAAACTAGAGCAGAGGCTATGGATGACTAGCAAGGAAAACTGCTCACTGGTCTAAGGATCTGGAGTTGGAAGTGGGAACTGGTGGGAGTGACAATTCGAAGATAGAATTCTAGCTAGGGAGTCTGATGTCTAAGTCCTCCCCTTAAATACAGGAATGAGCTTCTTATCTACCAATGAGAATGGAGAGATAAGAATGATAAGAGATAAGGATGTGTCATAAGAAATGACTAAAGATACATGAGTATCGTATCGTATGAATAATACTCATCCTTATCGTCCAATAGTATAAAGGACTCTTATCTCACTATCATCTGAAATGAATAATATGATAGTGACTCACCTCGGTTCTAGGTCTCTCTAGAACCGGCATCAATCTAGAGTTTAATCTAGATTGATCTGAATCTATGATATATGAATGATTAAGTCTGAATGACAAAACATCATAGATCTCAACACCCTCTTCTTGATCATCCTCCAATATTGATCCTCGATAAAGTCATCGTGGCCATGGTTGAGGTAGGTGATTACCATGTCCTGTATTTGTTGAAGGGGGTCATCATGCCTCTGAGTCTTAGGTCTGTCAGGAAAAGAAACTGTTTTATTAGTCCAATCAATGAGTGGGTTGACCTTCATTAGCCAGGGCATCTCCAAGATGATATTCTGATTTCCGCAATGGATGACCATGAGTTCCTGTTTGTCTTCTGTGTTAGTGAAGCGAAGCATTATTTGAACCTTGTATCTGATGTCCCCGGATTTGTTCCTAGTCCTGTCCATGTTTGAAGCAGTGATCGGTTGGGGGAGTTTGATGAGGGGAATTTGGTTTTGAATAGCGAAGTTGCAGTCGATGAAGCATCCTGTTGCTCCAGAGTCAATGAGTGTGGTTGTGTCAGCAATTTGTCCTGCCTTCCCAGCATAGAGCAAAATGGGGACATGAATCGCTCTAGCATTCTGGGAAGATACAAATACAGGGGAAATCTGATGTACAGGACTAGAAACTTGGTGAGATGCAGACGCCGACCTACATCTCAATCTTGAAAAGACTGCTCCTCAGAGGTTTCTTCAGCAACCGGCCTAGGCAGGTGGCAAAGCTCCAAGGTCTTGATGGCTTCTTCAGCAGAGAGCCCCTTTCCCTGGGTGTAGCAGACTAGGGGGTCTTCGGCAGGGGACTCTGTGGTGTGCACCTGCTGCTTCTGGGGGTTCCTTTGGTATTGGTTTCTAATGTTGCCATTCCGATGGTTGGAAGACCTACATCCAACCTGATGGCAGACAAAACACTTGTTGTTCTTCATGTGGTCCAACCGTTCTGTGGGAGAAAGGCAGACATAGTCCACATCCATGGCCATGGGGTCCCAGTTTCAGGGACTGGGGGTGGAAGAGGAAGAGATGTAAGTGGTTCCTCCTCAGCATAGCTGTTTGGTGCAGATGATGGAGTGGTAAAACTGGGAGGCCTTGTCAAGCCATCCCACCACAGTCACTGGTTTGGGGTCAATGGTGGTCACCATAGTTGCCAACCTTGTTGACATGGCTCTCTTGAGCATATCCTTGAGTATGGATTTGTCGGCTAGCTTGTTCCTCAAGGCTTCCAGCTGGAAAGTGATACGAAGTAGCACTCAAATAACCCAAAGAGGAAAGAAGAAAGAGGGCACTGGGTTCCAAAGGTTTTCCAGCGACGAAAGCAGCGAGAAGGGAAAGGTGGAAGTCGTAGAGGGGCGGAATGTTGGTGGTAAGAGTAATCCAAGTGAGGTGAGGAGCTATCCTTAAATCCTAGCCTTGGAACTAGAATCAAGTAGATAAGACTGGGGAAACCAGTCGACTAAGTACATGGGTTTAAATAGTTCTAAGTATCGTGCACGGACCAAGCAGTGCATATCGTATCGTCCAATGAGAAAAAGAATAAGGAATCGTACCATGCAAAGAACGCGTATCATGAGTCATTGTCTATGAGTAAAGATAAGGAGGATAAGGAAGAGCCAATAGCAAAAGAAGAGCAGAAGATAAGCTATCGGCCAATCGGCAAATGCCGTAAGTGGTCACGTGTGTCAGATCATGTGACAGAAGGAAATTTATACTGACATAGGAGCGTACCAAAAGAGGAACGTCAGGTGATCGTGTGAATGAGTCACGTGATGCGAAATACATGTTGGGACTCGTCTTTGAGGACTGAGTCTAGCGAAAGGGTTTGTTAAAGTAAAAAGTTCGATAAAGAATGATGAAATCATAACAGAAAGCGCTCCTAAAGGCATCGAAGTCACCATGGAAAGGTTTCCCTTCCATCCAGATGGATTGAAGCATCATCTGGGCAGTATCTTTGAGATTCAGGGGAACAAAGATGGTGATGTAGTCCTTTTTGATGTCTTTGAAAGTTTGAGACCAGTCAGCAGGCAGAGTGGTAAGAAGCTTCTTGAGCCATCCTTCAGAGAAGGTGGCACTGCATCTGACGTTCACCCTGTTGAGGAGAGTAATGACACATTTCTGATCCGTATGCCTTCATCGTGAGCATCCATCTGGATGCATCTTCACCCTTGCCAGAAAAGTAGTCCAGACAAGCGGCCTTAAGCTTGTCAGCCATAGAGAGGTTGCTGGGTGGTGGGGATGGTGGGGATGGTGGGGTGAATTGGATAGGAGAAGGGGAATGAGTCCTAGCAGCAGACAGGGTCTGTGGGGTCAAAGGGATAGGGGTGAAGTGGAGAGGAGATAAAGGGGAATTGGCAGATAATGGGGAGGGTGTGACTGAGGGATAGGCAGAAGGCAAGGGAGGTCTTTGTGGGTCTAAGGATGGAGACTGCAAAGATCCTGGGATGCGTCTGCTAGAAGCCCTGGGAGAGGACTGTGGGGTGGTGACTCGAGAAGGGAGAGTGGACTGGTATGGGTTGGCATACAGGGAGGCAGGGGCAATGTTATCCTCTGGTTCTTCCTCAGAAGATGGCGAAGGTGCTCTAACATGCCTGGTGGTCGTAGTGGTCGATGGTCAGTCCCGTGCAGCAATGGCAGGGACAAAGGGAGGAGCTAATTCTTTTGTTATGTGTGTGTGGAACAAGAACTCACTAAAACTATAACCCTATAAGTCCTAGTCATCGGTTTGACTAAGGAAGAGCCTAAGATCCACTAGGATAAAGGCGACGTGAGCAAAGAGACTCTGAGAGAAGGATCCTTAGCATGTGAGGCAAGGAACTCAGAGACAAGCAAACTCTTATAGGCAGAAGTGTGTAGAATTAGCTGAGGAACAAGCTAATACAACACAGGGTTTATATACTAGAGGGGTTACCATAAAGGGGAGACACATAAAAGGAAATCAACAAGGATGCATTGGAGACACGTTGCATCATGTAGGATATAAAGAGAAAAGCGGAACTCTGTGAGGTGAAGTCAGAATGTCTAAATAAGAAAGCAGAGTTCCATGAGATATAAAAGGAGGTGGATACCAGAGAGATCTGAGAAAGGTTGCATGACAACTGTGGAGAGATCCAGTGGCACATAACCTAGTAACAAATATGACATGAGAGGTAAGGGGACTGCCAGGATGAAAGAAGAGAAGCCCCAGTTAATCCATATAACATGGGAATTAGTGGTTCCTGTTAGAAGGTCTGAAAGAGTGCAGTGGCATCTGCGAACAACTCAGGATAGGAAGAGATCCTAGGCATAGGAGTTGTTAGATCATGCCAATGCTGGTCAAACAGGGAGACAGGAGAAAAGAAAAACATATCCAGGTTCTCTATCCCAGTAAAGGCTTGCTCAATTAGAGCATCCCATACCAAGGATTCTTTGTCATTGTTCCAGGATTGAAAATCACTGGAAACTGTAACAAGGATAGATGAACCGAACTCCAAAGAGAGACCCTCCAATGGCACAGTTCACGTATACCCGTTCCACAAATACTCCCTGATTCTGCCTATGGCAACTGACCACCTGTCGAGATTGAAAGGGATATTCAAGCTGGAAGAGAACCAATTCAGGAGGAGCCCACTATCATCAAACAAGATGAAGAAATGGGAACTCTTTTCAGTAATGAGTGGATACGTCACACACTTTCACAAGCTGTGATGACTATACCAAAGCACTACAAGGACATTAAAGGACTTCCAGAGGAAGATAGGTCACAATGGCAGAAAGCCATGGAAGATGAATATAACTCTCTTATCCAAAGAGAAGTTTGGACTTTAACAGATCTACCTAAAGGATGCATGCCTATCAAAGGGGGATGGGTATATGCTGAGAAGCATGACAGCCACAAAAATGCATGCTTCATAGCTGAAGGCTACACTCAAGTCTTTGGAATCGACTATGAAGACACTTTCACTCCAGTCACTTGTTTCAAAACTGTTCATCTACTTCTAGCAATCGCATGCTTAGAAGATTGGGAGATGGAAGCTCTCAACATTAAGACTGCCTATCTTTATGGACAGCTAGATGAAGAACTATACATGGTTCAGCCCGAAGGTTTCATAGTCACCAGACAAGAAAACAAGGTCTACAGGCTTAGACAATCAATCTACAGCCTAAAGCAAGCTGTGCTTCAATGGAACAAGCAGTTAGATGGAACACTCCAGAAGAAAATGGGCTTCCATCACCTCTTTGCCAATCCAGGAGTTTATTTCAGGAAACAAGACAAAGATGTCACCATCATTGTTTTCTATGTAGATGATGCTCTTTTCATGGGAAACAACCTTACTCTTATTCACAAACATAAGAAGACCTTTATGGATCAATGGGAATCTAAAGATCTTGGAACAGCCACTGAGTACTTAGGATTCAAGATTGTCTGTGATTGCAAGAAGAAAACTTTGCGATTAGACCAAACTCCATACACCCGAAAGGTCATAGAGCACTTTGGAACAACTGAACTCCAAACAAGTCTCAGTACCATTACCTACTGGCTACAATCTAAAACCCAATGATGGAGAAACAACAGCTGAACTACATTCATGTTATCAATTGGTCATCGGATCATTGCTCTACATTATGCTTAGAACAAGACCAGATATAGCCTTTGCTGTTATCAAGATGTCACAGTTCTCTGCAAATCCTATGGAAGAGCATTTGCAGAAGGCAATACACATCATTTGCTACCTTTCACACACAACATCTTATGGAATAACTTTCAATGCTCTTGGCCCTTCAAATGGTCTAGTAGCATATTCTGACACAGACTGGGCAGGTGATATAGAAACTTCTAGGTCAACCACTGGTTATGCCATCTTCTTAGCAAATGGCATCTGTTCTTGGCTGTCTAGACACCAGAAATGTGTTTGCCTTTCTTCCACAGAAGCAGAATATTGTGGAATGACTGAGTGTTGTAAACAAATTCAATAGATATGCAATTTACTCAAGGAGATCCACATCTCTTTACCTTCCATTCCACTTTGTGTTGATAACCAAGGTGCAATATTTCTTGCTTCTAATCCAGCTCAAGAAGGATGTACCAAACATGTTCACATCCCTGAACACTATGTCCATGAAGCCATCACACATGGAGAAGTAGAACTTTTCTATGTTCCTACAGATCAGCAGTTCACTGATATCTTCACCAAAAATCTTGGGAAGATAGCTTTTGAGCATGGAAGGAAGTACCTCTCCTTTTGATTCATAATAACATTTCTAGTGAGGAAGATATGATATTTTGTCATTCAGACTTAATCATTCATATATCATAGATTTAGATTGATCTAGATTAAACCCTAGATTGATACTGGTTCTAGAGCGATCTAGAACTGAGGTGAGTCACTATCATGTTATTCATTTCAAATGATAGTGAGATAAGTGTTATGCATGTGTGGAACAAGAACTTGCTAAGACTATAACCCTTGTATTCCTAGTTGTCAGTTTGACTTTAGGAGGAGCCTAAGATCCACTAGGATAAAGGCAATGTGAGCAAAAGAGACTGAGAGAGAAGATCCTTAGCAGGTGAGGCAAAGGCTCTGACAGGAGCAAACTCTTGTAGGCAGAATTGTGTAGAATTAGCTGGGGAACTAGCTAATATGACACAGGGTTTATATACTAGAGGGGTTACCATAAAGGGGAGACATGTAAAAGGAAATCAACAAGACACAACTGAGATGTGTTGCATCGCATGTGATATAAAGGGAAAGTGGAACTCTGTGTGGTGAAGTCTGAATGTCTAAATAAAGGATGTAGAGTTCTGTGAGATATAAAAGGAAATGGGTATAAAGGGATTCTGTTGGATGTGAAATGTCACTGGTCAGATAGAGTCAAAAGATAAAAGGGGACTGCCAGAATGAAAAGAGGAGAAGTTCTGGGTAATCCATATAACGTGGGAATTGGCAGTTCCTGTTAGAAGTCTGAAAGGAGATGGTCATGCTAGATCATGAGAGAGTCTCCATATCTGAGCACTCTAGTGGCAGTAGATGATAAGTCATGCCATTGTCAATCAAAGAGAGAAAGAGGAGAATGGAAAAACATATCTGCTTCCAATTCTACACCTGTAAAGGCTTGTTCCAATAGCCCATCCCATACAAGAGTATCTTCATCATCATTCCAAGACTGAAAGTCATTGGAAACCGTAACATTAGCTGTCTTGTCCATATGGTGATTCGCCAAATCACTAATAGTCAGGGGATCTGTCATCATCATCAGAAAGAGGTCTTCCTGGGATAGTGGAGGGGTTGGGGCAGGCAGGACATCTGGCAAGAGTATGTCTGGGTCACAGGGTGCCACAGAGGGGGCATTGGTAGTGGGCACATCAAGGTTGGAGATGGCCAGGGCTGCCACAAGTGTAGCAAGTACATTGTTGAGGAAGTTGTCGACATTGGGGAGGGGGATGGGGATTGGTTCATTGCTAGAGGACATGAGAGTCATGGTGGAGCTGACTCCAAGGAGCTCGTTGATGAAGCATGAGAGAGATGGAGGGGGTGAGAGAACATGTGGTTTGGATCCAGCTGGTCCCAGAGCAGTCGTAGTTGAGAGAGATGTGGGTCTAACTGCAACAAACTGAATGCAGGGAGAATATAGGGGAGGAGAGGGGCCAGCAGGGGTGGGTTCAGCAGTGGGTTCCATGACATTAAGTCTGATTGGATGGGTTGGGGTGGGGGCTGCAAGATGGACAGTTCACCCAATAGGGTGGTTCTCAGGGAGGAGGTCAGGAGGGAGATAGTCCCTTCGCTCAGTGGGAGATAGCACAATGAGGATGGCCTGAAGGATTGGTTGTACATGGGCAGTAGAGAGAGATGGGATGAGTGACCCAAATCCAGCAAGGTGGACTCGGAGTGAGTCCAAGATGGCCCCTGAAGTGGAGTGGATGGCAGCAGAGGCTGCAGCATCCCAAGATTCTGGGAGTTGGGATGGGGAGCAGCGAAGAATCTGTGGGATACAGAGGGAGTTTCTGTATGTCTGGATGAGTGCTGCATGGAGTGGGGTGGACATGAATAGGGAGTTGTCCTGGAGTGTGTGGAATACAGCAAGGGACATGATGAGTGTGGCATAGAGGGAATGGTGGGCATGTGGGGGAAGACAAGAGGGATAGATGGGGACAGGATCTAGAGTGGACAAGAGACAATCAAGAGGTACCTCAAGATTGGCTGTGAGGGGAGTAGCAGGTGGGGTCAGTGGCATACAACAAAAACGAGAAGAAAAGGACTCAATTATTTCCCCAGCTGTCCTCCACAGGCAGGTTCCATGTATGACTGTTGGAGGAATAGTAGAGGACGGGGGTCTGTGTGTCAGAGGGGGAGATGAGGCCTGCAGAGAAGGAGAGGTGTTGGAACTGGAAGATGAGGAAGAGGGGGTCATGGGAGTACTGGATCTTCTTGGCAAGGGTGAAGAGGCAGAAGAGGAGGTAGAGGGTGAGGCTGGAGAGGATGAGGAATATGGATCAAGGAGATGCTGTGCATGGACAAGGTTGGAAGGAGGTTCCCATGTGTTGTCAGAAGACAGGTATCCTTTCCACTTGATTAGGAACTGCAGATGTCCTGTGGAACCCCAATGTCCCATGATAGCTTTGACTTCGTATTCTTCTTCTGATCCAATCAGGTCAGGTGGTGGTCTCAGGAAGTTCTGGTCATGTTCTTCAGTTTCCTTGTAAGGGGAGAGAAGCGAGGCATGGAAAACATCATGGATCTTCCATGTGGGGGGGGGGAGTTTGAGGCAGTAGGAGACAGGGGAAATGACCTGGGTGATCTTGAAGGGTCCTTCCCTTCAAGGGGCTAGTTTCTTCAACTGATATCCGAGCTTGAGGTTTCGGTTGTCAAGCCATACTTGTTGGCCAAGTTTCCATGGTGTAAACTTGGAGGTGACACATGCTTTCATGTCCTCCTGTGCCTTCTGATGCACAGCAAGGGCTTCTTTTCAGGCTTCATCCAAATGGGATAGACGGGACTCCACAGCAGGGATGAATGAGGTGTGGGAGATAGGGGGGTATGCACGTGGTTCGAAGCCATAGATGAGGGAAAATGGTGTTTGAGAGGTGGTGGAGTGTACTGTGGAGTTATGCATGAATTTGGCTAGAGGGAGGAGGGATGCCCATTTGGAGGGTTGGCCATCGCAGAAGATGTGAAGATAGGTTTCAAGATCCTGGTTGACGTGTTCGGTCTCTCTGTCAGTTTGAGGATGATAGGCAGTGGAGAGAGCAAGGTTGTATTGGAGGAGTCTGGCCAGTTCCTTGGCGAATGTGGAGGTGAATTGTGGACCACAGTCCAAAATGAGGTGGTCATGGAAACCAAACCTGGGGAAAACATGCTGGAAAAAGAGTTGGGCCACTCCTTCTATGCTAATTGACTTGGAGCAAGGGACATACATAAATTACCCCCTTAGTAAGCCCATGGTCAACCATGACCATGACTGAATCATGCTCAAGTGATGGGGGAAGATCGGTGATCAGATCCATGGAAACTTGTTGGAATGGGCAGGTTGTGGTGGATTTAAGGGGGGTGAGGGGTGGTACAGTGGGGTGGGTTTTGTTAAGACCATGTTCCTCCGGAGTAACTCTGATCAAAATAGGGGCTTTTGGAGTTGAGAGGGTCAGATAGGGCATCGGGTTCAGCTTATGTGCTGCCCCCTTGCTAGCATCATGCCCCAGATTTACAAAGGAAGTTGGAGATGTGTCAGAGGGTAGGTCAGAGGAGAAATGAATGTCAGAGGGGAGTCATCAGGACTTTCAGAGGAGAGAGGAGTTTATCTACATTGATATTGAAGCTAAGGTTTACAGTTGGAGTAACTACAGTTTATATACTCAGAGAAAACAGATTACTAATAGAGATTGGTAAGTTGAGGAATGACCAAGACTGGAGATGACTAAATAGGTGAGTAAGACAGAAGTCAGAGAAAGCATAACTAGAATGACTTGGAAAGGTACAGGAGCTGGAGCTATGCTCTAAGCGATGCACAGGTACAGAATGGATACTAATACTAAATAGAACAAAATGTCGGAGGAAGCGGAGTAAGTTCGGAGTATCAGAATTGTGGGAAAAAGTATCGGAGGTGTAGGAAAAGGGGTCTGGAGGGTCAGAGTTCAAAGTAGGAGCATCAGAGTAGGGCTAAATGTATGGGATATGACAGGTTTGGACCTTGTTGGCTTGGCAAGTGGTGCAGCCGGCAATGTATTTGCAGAGGAAGCTTGTCATGCCAGGCCACCAGTAGTCATGGCATATGAGGTGGGGAAGGCAGAAATAACCAGGGTGACCATGTGCAGGGAAGGTGTGCAGAGAATGGACCAAATCATGATGAGCTGGTCCAGGATGTAGAGTTGTCTTTGGTAGAACAGTGAGCCATTATTGAAGTGCCAGTCATGGGAGATGAGCAGGGGAAAAGGGTGGAGCCTTGCTGGGTGGTGGTCATGGCTTTGATGATGAGGGGATCCGAAGGCGAGGAGTTGGCGATTTTGTTAGCCAGATGAGCATCAATGGCATTAACAAAGTGTTCAGGGGAGAGGAGGACCACATCTTGGTTGTTGTTGGTGGTGTCGATGTGGTCCTTTTGGGATAGAGCATCAGCAGGACCCATATAAGAGCCCAGCTTGGTGTCATAGAGGAGGTCGAAGTCCTGTAAGAAGAGCATCCATCAGGTGTGGCATCTGGAGAGTTTTCATGGTTCCTTGAAGTACACAAGGTTCTTGTGATCCATGATGACCATCACGGGGTGTGCAGTTCCAGAGAGATACTGTCTCCACTCCTTGAGGGCCTTGATTATGGCAAGGAGCTCCTAGTCATAGATGTCATAGTTCCATTCGGCAGGAGAGAATGTGCAGGAGAAGTAAGAGCAGGGATGGAGGTTGCCATTGGAGTCTTTCTGCATCAGTACCACTCCTGTGCCAGTGAGGGAGGTGTCAGTCATGATGGTGAACAGGTGGAGGGGGTTTGGCATCTGTAAGACAGGGAGTGATAGGAAGCATCTCTTGAGTTTATTGAAGGTGGATTGCTGATCAGCTTCCCAGATCCATGGGGATGTCTTCCTGGTGAGAGCTATGAGGGGGGCTGCAATGGCAGAGAAGTCTGCAATGAATTTCCTGTAAAAATTGCAGAATCCCAGGAATGACTGGACTCCCTTGAGGGAAGTAGGGGGTGCCCAGTCCTTGATGGTGTGGAGTTTGGTGGGATCCATACTGAGCTTTCCTTTGGAGATGATCATGCCAAGGAAATTGACAGATTTTTGTGCGAAAGCACATTTCTCAAGTTTGAGATGCAACTTTAGCTCTTGCATTCGTTTGAGTACATGGTGGGTACGTTCTGTATGGAGGTCATAGTTGTCCTTCGTATGGATCAGGAGGTTGTCCATGTAGATGATAAGCCATCCCTCAGCCATCATGTCACCAAAATAGAAGTCCATAAATGCTTGGAAGGTGGGGGGACTGTTGCACATGCCGAAGAACATGATGAGGGGTTCATAGAGGCCAAAAGGGGTGATGAAGATGGCCTTCCATTGGTCCCCTTCCTTGATATGGATGTTGTTGAAACCCCATCAGATGTCCATCTTGGTGAAGATGTTCGAGTCCTTGAGGCAATCCATTAGGTTGGGGATAAGAGGGAGCAGGTAGGCATTCTTGACAGTGTGCTCATTGAGGTAGCAGTAGTCCTGGCAGGGTCGAAGCTTTCCATCCTTCTTGGCAACGAAAAAGAAGGGGGTGGCTTGGGGAGATTTTGAAGGTCAGATGGTTCCTTTTTCAAGGTGTTCCTGGATAAACTCCTTGCATGCAGTGGTTTTAGCAGGGTTGAGGGAGTATGCCTTGGCTCATCATGGGACAAAGGAGTCCTTGAGGTTGATGGCATGGTCGAAGTCCATAGAAGGGGGAATGAAGCCTTCTTCAGGTTCATCAAAGACCTTCTTGTACTTGGTAAATTCGGGTGGTAAGGAAGTCTCCTTCTTCTGTTCCTGGGTGGCTAGAGTGGTGGAGAGGGTGACCTTTCAGATTACTTCAGGAAGGATGCCTGCATCATGAGCTCTCTTCTGGATCATCTTTGTCCAGTGGCCATCTAGTTTCTTGATGTGGTCATGTTTGAGGTAATTGACCACTAGGTCCTGGACCTGTCATAGAGGGTTGTCATGGCATCTGACCTGTGGTTTGTCTGGGAAAGAAATGGTTTTCTCAGCCCAATCGATCAAGGGATCGACCTTTGCAAGCCAGGGCATCCCTAGTATGACATTCTTCAAACCCGAGTTGATCACCATGAGTTCTTGTTTGTCCTCAGTTTCAGCATAGTGTAGAGTGACCTGGACCTTGTATTGTATGTCGCCTCCCTTGTTTCTGGATCCATCCATGTTGGAGGTGCTGATTGGTTGTTGTAGCTTGATGAGGGGGATCTGGTTTCATATGGCAAAGTGTCAGTCAATAAAACTTCCTGTAGCTCCAGAGTCAATGAGAGTGGTGGTGTCAGCGATGTGTCCTGTCCTCCCAGCATAGAGCAAAATAGGGACATTGATTGCTCTAGAGGCTGGAGAGGATACAAATACAGAGGCTAAGTATTCAGGACTAGAAATTGGATGAGATGCAGACACCATTGTTATGATTTCATCATTCTTTATCGAACTTTTTACTTAACGAACCACTTTGCTATGCTCAGCCCTAGAAGGCGAGCACCAACATGTAATTCTTGTCACGTGACTCTTTCACACGATCACGTGACGTTCCACTTTTGGTATGCTCCTATGTCAGTATAAACTTCCTTCTGTCACGTGATCTGACACACGTGACCACCCTGGCACTTGCCGATTGGCTGATACCTTATCTTCCGCTCTTCTTTTGCCATTGGCCCAGCACTCTCCTATCTTCACTTTCTCATTGACTCATAGACGCTTACCTGAAGATATGTGATCTTCGCATCGTATGATTCTCTCCTCTTTTTCTCATTGGATGATATGATATGCACTGCTTGGTCTGTGCATGATAGTCAGACACTATTTAAACCCATGTACTTAGTCGACTGGGGAACCAGTCTTATCTACTTGATCATTCTTCCAAGGGAGTGATTTAAGGATAGCTCCATCGTCTTACTTGGACCCTCTATCTACCACCATCCCTCTACACGACTTTCCTCTTCGCCTTCTCGCAAGTTTCGTCGCCGGTGAGCCCCTAGAACCCGGTGCTCTCATACTACTCTCCTCTTCCTTTCCTTGTTTGAGTGTTGCTTCGCTTCAACCGTCCTACATCTCAGACATGAAAAGATGACTTGTTTGAGGATTCTTCATCCTCGGACCTAGGGTGGCAAATCTCCAGGGTCTTGATGGCTTCTTTGGCTGACATGCCCCTTCTGTGGGCATAGTTGGTGAGAGGGTCTTTGGCAGGGGACTCAGCAGCCTTCACCTGCTGCCTCTGGGGGTTCCTTCAGTATTGGTTCCTATTGTTTCTGTTCCAGTGGTTGGAAGTCCTACATCCAGTCGTGTGACAGATGAAGCACTTGTTGTTCCTAATGTGGTCCAACTGTTCTGTGGAAGAAAGGCAGACATAGTCCACATCCATGGCCATGGGGTCATGGTGGCAGGGAGCAGCAGGAGTGGAAGAGGAGGAGAGGTATGTTGTTCCTCCTCAGCGAAGTTGTTCAGTGCAGATGATGGAGTGGTAGAACTGGGAGGCTTTGTCAAGCCAACCAGTGGCGGTGGTGGGTTCCTTGTCAACTCCCATCATCATGGTTGCCAACCTAGTTGACATGGCTCATTTGAGCAGATCCTTGAGCATGGACTTGTCTGATAGCTCGCTCCTCATGGCTTCTAGCTGGAAGGCACTCCTAAAGGTGTCCAAGTCTCCATAGAAGGGTTTCCCATCCATTCAGATGGAGTAAAGTGTCATCTGGGCAGTATCCTTGAGGTTGGGGGGAATGAAGACAGTGGTGAAGTCCATTTCAACATCCTGGAAGGTCTTGTGCCAGTCAGTAGGCAGGCTAGCAAGTAGCTTCTTGAGCCATCCTTTGGAGAAGGTGGCACTGTGGCCAATGTTCATTCTGTTCAGGAGAGTGATGATGCCTTTCTTGTCATCATACTTCTTGTCATTGATTGCGAAATACACCTTCATGGCTAGCAGCCATCTCGATGCATCCTTGCTCTTGCTGGAGAAAGCATCAGGGCAAGCAGCTTTGAGTTCATTGGACATAGAGGGGTTACTGGGAGGTGGTGATGGTAGAGGTGAAGGGGTCCTATAAGGGGATGGAGAATGAGTTCTAGTGGATGGGGAAGAGCGCATCTGGGGGGTCGATGGGAGAGGGGTGAAGTCAAGGGGGGAAAGCGGGGGTGCAGTAGATAAGGGGGATGGTGTGACGGAGGGAAAAGTGGATGGTAGTGGCAGTCTTCATACATCTAGAGAAGGTGACTGCAAGGAGCCAGTAACTCTTCTTGAAGAGTAGGAGGGTGATGACCTGGGAGTGGGGACTTGTGAAGGGAGGGTGGACTGGTATGGGTTGACATAGGGCAGGGCAGTAATGGTGACCTCTTCTTCATCAGAGGGTGGGTCCTCTCGAGTGGAGAATCATCTTGTGGTGGTAGGATGGTTGGTCCCATGCAGCAGTGGCAGGGACAAAGGGAGCAGCTAATTCTTTTGTTACACATGTGCAGAACAAGAACTTGCTAAGACGATAACCCTTGTATTCCTAGTTGTCAGTTCAACTTTAGGAGGAGCCTAAGATCCACTAGGATAAAGGCAATGTGAGCAAAAGAGACTGAGAGAGAAGATCCTTAGCAGGTGAGGCAAAGGCTCTGACAGGAGCAAACTCTTGTAGGCAGAATTGT
>JBBPMU010000735.1:4623-14682 GCA_038090475.1 Wakefieldia striispora | reverse complement strand
TTGTAGTGCCCAAGTTGATCAATGACCAGCAAGACACTGTATGCCATCCTTGAAGTTTCCTGAAGTGAATATTAGTAATAGGGGAGAGATGTCCAGAATGATTAAGTGTAGAATGAATGAAAGTCTGAGGGTTGGAAGGCAAAGATGAGACAAAACATAATGTAGGTGTTGAAATGAAAAAATTGTTTTCAGTCAGAACAGAATTAAGTGTAGTATGTTTTTCTTCTGCTGCCACACCTTTAGAGGATGCCATTCCAGAAGTGGAGGAAGAGATAGATACATTTGGTAACATATCATAAAGAGAAATATTGTCTGTAGAGTCAGGACTATCATAAGAGAAATTGTCAGTCCCTTCTACATCAAGTAATGAGAAAAAGAATTGTTCAGAAAAGGATATATTACATGTGGGGGCCAGGCTACCCTCGCTTACCTGGACCCTTGTCCTTTTACTGCCTCAGCAGCTCTTTGGTCCATCTCTGCCTTGATGTGGTCCCTCCAATAAGCTTCTGCTTTGTCCATAATGAATGAAGCATTGTGAGCAGCATATCCTACTGTAGGAGGGGGCTGTGTATGCAGCAATGGAAAGTTGGTTGCATAACCCTGTGACCAGGGGCCTTGGTTTGGGGGATATCCTCCCCAGTGTTGTTGGCAGGGTTGACCACCTTGGAATCACACCTGTTTAGAGGCGCAACAGTTTCTGGCCAAGTGACCAGGTTTTCCACAATTGTAACATGTGAATTGCCCCTGTGGAGGGGGCATTGGGAGGGGACAAGGTTGGCTGGTGGCTGGCCTCATGTTTGTGGTAGTTGTTGTTGCATTGATGACCATTGGTGCACCTCTGCCAGGCTGGGTGCCATATGATGAAAAGTGGGGGGGGTGAGAGTATGAAGGAGGTGGGCCTTGCAGTGGACAGTAATACCATTGGCACTGTGGTGTTATGATTCCATCATCCTTTATTGAACTTTTCACCTTTAACAAACTCTTTCGCTATGCTCAGTCCTTGAAGACGAGCATCAACATGTAATTCTGGTCACATGACTCATTCACACGATCACATGACGTTCCCCTTTTGGTATGCTCCTATGTCAGTATAAAATTCTTTCTGTCATGTGATCTGACACATGTGACCACTCCGGCATTTGCTGATTGGCCGATACCTTATCTTCCACTCTTCTTGTGCCATTGGCCCGGCACCCTCCTTATCTCCCTTTCCCTTTGACTCAGACAATATGACTCAAGATACACGATCCTCACATCATACGATTCTCTTTCTCTTTTATCATTGGACGATACGATACGCACTGCTTGGTCCGTGCACGATACTCAGATGTATTTAAGTAGTTCCCTTTGCGACTGGTAACCCCAGTCTTATCTACTTGTTCATACTTCCAAGGGTGTGAATTAAGGATAGCTCCTTGCCTCACTTGGACTCCTACTCTCATCACCATTCCTCCTCTACACAATTTCCCGCTTGCCCTCCTTGCAGCATTTGTTGCCGGCACGCCTCTTGAACCATCGGCGCTAAGTCTCCTCTCCTCCTCTTTTCCTTGTTTGGGTGCTGCTATGCAACATGTGGTTGTGCCTTGGGTTTAGCAGGTTGTTGGGGTTGCTGACCCCTTTCTTCTGTGAGCTTTTTGAATGCTTGCCCATATTTCATATATTCAGCATAGAAGGGCTTATAGTATGAGCCCATCTTGCTGTCCACTATGACCTCCCTATGAAGAGAGACCTCCTGGTATATGCAGTATGATACTGCCACCTTTAGCAGGTGAACTGCTTTGCCATCTGAGACTTCCACCTCATTGGCTAGCAGGTCAAATTTTTGGAGGAAGTCACCTACCCACGACTGACCTTGTTTCAGCTCTCTCAGCTCCTTGTAGGCCTGGTGGGTCAGTGTTGAGATCTGAAAAAAGCCCTTGATGATCCCCTGATACGAAGTGTCACTCAAATAACCCAAAGACGATAAAAGGATAAGCGCGCCGGGTTCTAGGGGCGCACCGGAGACAAACGCAGCGAGCAGGGAAAGGTGAAAGTCGTGAAGGGGCGAAATGTTGGAAGTAGTAGTAGTCCAAGTAGTCGAGGAGAATATCCTTAAATCCTGCCCTTGGAAGCAGAATCAAGTAGATAAGACTGGGGAAACCAGTCGACTATGTACATGGGTTTAAATAGTGTCTAGGTATCGTGCACGGACCAAGCAGTGCGTATCGTATCGTCCAATGAGAAAAAGTATAGGGTGTCGTACCATGCGACCAGCGCGTATCGTGAGTCATCGTCTATGAGTAAAGATAAGAATGATAAGGAAGAGCCAATAGCGAAAGAAGAGCAGAAGATAGGCTATCGGCCAATCGGCAATTGCCGTCAGTGGTCACGTGTGTCAGATCACGTGACAGAAAGAAGTTTATACTGACATAGGAGCGTACCAAAAGGAGAATGTCACGTGATCGTGTGAAAGAGTCACGTGACAGAGAAATACATGTTGGGACTCGTCTTCAAGGACTGAGTCTAGCGAAGGAGTTCGTTAAAGGTAAAAAGTTCGATAAGGAATGATGAAATCATAACATCCCCTGGAGGTCTTCCCAGGTGGGGTAGTCAATGGGGTCTTTCCCAAGGTACTTCTCCATTAGTTGCTGTGTGAAAGGCTTGACAACTCCTTCAAACCTTAAAAGTATGACCATGGTGAGGACACAGTCATCCTTGAATTTGGAAGCTTCAACCCAAGCTCGCAGCTGGGTCTACTACATCCTGAACTTTTTCTTGTCACCATCCCACTTCCCAGGTTCGGCAAGTCTCTTGTAGGCATCCTTTTTGCCTTTTTCTTCTAATTTCCAGATAAATTCCCAGGCAAAGATCAATTCATTTGATTCTGGGATGGGGGCAGGGACAGCATGTGAGGAGGAAGTGGTGCCCAACATTGGAGGTGGTGGCAGGTGGTAGTCAACTAGGGAGTGATATGGTTCCTCAGTGATTGAGGGGGATGACAAACATGAGGAGTGTGCAGAGGGGGTGTACTCTGACATCTCTGGCTTACTGGCCCATCTAGGCAGACCTCTGGGCTTTCAACATCAGGAGGGTCCCCCTGTGAACTTTCTTTAAAAAGGCATGCCCTCTTAGGTACAGGCGGGTTGAGAACTGTTTGTTATATGTGAATCTTACTTTGGTGTAGGGAGCAGGCAGAGCAGGGTAGTGTTGTGCACTAGTGCACATGCAAGGTAGATCTAGGAAATGAGGTCCTGCCACCTGACATGCAGTCTTATCTAAATGATATGCAGTAGCTGTTATGAAACCATACTTTATTCTCGAAAAGACGCTACATTTTACTGACACTTTTCAACTTTTACTTAGTAACTCTTTTCTTGCGGTGATCCAATTGAAGAAAGCCGTCTACCTGTACTTCGAAGATCACGTGACTTGATGTCACCTGATGTCACCCTTTTGGTATGCTCCTGCAACAGTATAATTTCCTTCGTCACATGATCTGTTGCACGTGACCCCTTTGCGGCACTTGCCGGTTGGCCGTTGGTCGAGACCTTCAGACTTATTCCTGGCAGCCCTCTCTTTGGGAATAACCCCTTTTCTACTTTTGGACATATTGACGATTTCTCATCTTAGTCATTTCTCCTTACGATGTTACCCGATCGTGATCGTATTGGAAGGCACGTGCCATAGAGAGCAGTGCAGTTTGTCATTTCCTTTTACTCATGATACACTTCCATCGGACAGACTTTCCCTTATTCGGATTACCAGGTCTCACACCTGACGAACATTTACTATAGATAGTATTCCCTCATTCGAAGGATGGTCTGTGCGCACTCATCGCCAGACACTATTTAAGTAGATACATTGTAGACTGGAATCTCCAGTCTTAGCTATTTGGAAATCGATTGCCAAGGTCGTTTCTTCTAGGCTGGACCCCCTTAGGATATTCTGAGGGGAATACTTGGTACCACTCACTCATTTACACTCCTAGCCAGAGGATAAACCGGCGCTCCTCCTTTACTCCGATTTACGACAATACCCCGTTGAAGGGAAGACTTCGCCTTTGAGGTTTGAGGTTCAACCTTCGACATTTCTGTCTCGTTTCAGTAGCACTCAAACAACCAAAAGAAGAAAGGAGAAGAGGGCACTGGGTTTGAGGGACTTTCCAGCATGAAAAGCAGCAAGAAGCGAAAGGTGAAAGTCGTGTAGGGGCAGAATGTTGAGGAGGTGAGGAGGGTCCAAGTAGAGCAATGGAGCTATCCTTAAATCCTACCCTTGGAAGTAGAATCAAGTAGATAAGACTGGGGAATACCAGTCGCAATGTCCCTACTTATATAGTGTCTGGCAATGTAGTGTGCATAGACCAAGTACTGTAAAAGGAATAACTAAATAAGTTCATCACTGATAAGGTGGAAGTTGAGTAATCTGGAAAAGGGAAAGTTCATGCGAGAATCACATATCATTGAGTAAGCATTTATGAGTCAATGGGAAAGGGAGATAGCAGGTAAGAGATAGCCAATAGCAAAAGAAGAGCAGAAGATAAGCTATTGGCCAATCAGCAAATGCCACAAGTGGTCACGTATGTCAGATCATGTGACTGAAGGAAGTTTATACTGACATAGGAGTGTACCAAAAGGGGGATGTCATGTGGCTGGTCATGTGACTAAGAAATACATGTTGGTGCTCGTCTTCAAGGACTGAGCATAGCAAAGATTGTTAGTTAAGGTAAAAAGTTTGAAATAGATATGGGATTCATAACATTACCCCTTCTAAAGTCTGAGGCATCCTGATGAGGTGAGAACTTTTTTATGCTTCATAGTCCAAATGAGTGAGTGAGGAGTGGGAGTGGAAATCAATCGAATAATCAGAGAAAAGTCCAAGGAAGTCAGTGGGGGAGAGTCCCTGTAATTTTCTGGGGGCAGAGGGATGGGCTAGGTGAAAGTGTTTTACCACCTCTAGTGCATTTTTAAGGTGGTCTGTGGGTTCCCAGGTTTGGTCTGACTCTTCCCATCCTTTCCAGTGGATGAGGTATTTGAGTTTCCTGTTTTTCGTATGAGAGGTGACAATGTAGTCAACCTTGTGTTCCTCATATTCTTCATTGTTGACTATGATTGTGTCTGGTTTTCTAGAGGGTTGCCCCTGTAGTGTCTCCTTGTATGGTTTTACTCTAGAAATGTTGACAGTGGGATGAATATTAAAAGTCTTTGGGAGACAAAGAGTCACCACATTTGGAAGTACTTTAGTGATTTTGTATGATCCAATCCATTTTTGCATTAGTTTTTTTGTGGTATATGGGAGCTTCAAGTGCTCCACAGACAGCCATACTTGTTGCCCTGCTTCATATGTGGGGGCTTTCAAGCATTTTTTATCTCCTTGTAGTTTCATCCATTGTCATGTTTCTTCAAGTGCTTGTTGAACCTGTTTGTGCACATGTGTGTAATCTTTCCTGAACAACCCTGCCAGGGTGGAATCTCCTTCAAAGCCAAGTCTAGGTGTGTATGTTTTGGTGATGGTGAATGGCATGGATTCTGTAGCTGTTCCAAGTGAGTTGTTGTGCTGGAACTGAGCAAGTTTTAGCCATTCACTCCAGTCTTCTTGTTTCTTTGCAACATATGTGTGTAGATATTGTTCCAGTTCTCTATTTATGCACTCAGTGTTTCCCAGTCTGTCACAGTTCTGGCAATTTCTGGGCCACCCTGTAGTGTCTGGAGCCCTAACTACAGAGAAAGGTCAGTTTGCTGATGAAACTATGATGAATGAAGTATTTGCAGATAAGGACAATGTGGTCATTGTCTACATTGACAACCTTATGATTTTCACTTCAACAGACAATGAAGAAGAACACAACAAGATCACACTTGAGGTCTTAAAATGCCTTGAAGAAAATGAACTTGTATATAAAACCAGAGAAATGTCACTTCAAAGTAAAAGAAGTAGACTTCCTGTTATGAAACCATACAGTCTTTGATCAATGATGCTTTACTTATACTTCTTTCTTTTACTGTTACTACAGATGCTGACTTTCACTACAAGAGTCCTCAAAGACTCTTGCCAACATGTATTTCAAACCACATGACTTCATGTGACCTATTGGTACACTCCTGGATCAGTATAATTTCCTTCATCATGTGATCTGATCCACATGACCACTTGTGGCACTTGCCAATTGGTTGAAGAAACTGCCTTCCTTTGCTGGTATATAAATTCCTTTCAGTCCCTAGGATCTGGCACTTGGGACCATGACACCTTTGTGCCATTTGGCAAGTCAGACATTGGGCCATACATTTTATGATACACAGACTATTTTGGGACTTATCTTTGATTCCTCCATTATCCCACAGAGATGACTGACACTTCTGGACTTCTTTTCATTTCTGTTTCTTCTCTTCCATTCTTCTCAGGAGATTCCCTGATCATGATCATATCAGAAGGCATGACACACAGTGCAGGATGTTTACTCAGTGGACATGACTCAAGATATGTGATCTTCACATTGTACAATTTCCTTTCTTGTATTTCCTGGTCTTACACCAGACAGACTTACCATACCTAGTATTCACACAGCTTGGTCTGTGCATGATCATCCACAGTATTTAAGTAGTAGAGGATTCAACTGGAAACCCCAGTCTTATCCATTTGACTAGTACTTCCAAGGGTATTAGTTTTAGATTGGATTCCCTACTTTGGTAGGACTACTTGGACCCCCTTTCTATTTTACTTTTTAATTCCACCTGTTCAAC
This sequence comes from Wakefieldia striispora, assembly GCA_038090475.1. NCBI lineage: Eukaryota > Fungi > Basidiomycota > Agaricomycetes > Agaricales > Hymenogastraceae > Wakefieldia > Wakefieldia striispora. The sequence goes on along the minus strand of JBBPMU010000735.1, from coordinate 7,966 downwards.
CTTTGCTTCTGACAGTCCCTCTACACAGAATGATCCTCCCTCTATCGTTGGGAAAGTCCTTGCCTTGAGGATTCAACCTTCAACTCTCTGTCTCATTTCACTTCCTCAGCATGATCATCAGAACTAATGGGATCTCCATGGACCAAGAAAAGATCAAAGCCATTCTAGAATGGCCAATGTCTAAAACTGTCCAACATGTCTGCTCATTTCTCAGTTTGGCAAACTTCTATTGCCACTTCATCAAAGATTATGCAAAAGTGGCTAGACCACTACATGACCTTACAAAAAAGGATATGCCCTCTTCCTGGACCTTTGCCTGTGATAAAGTATTCAATACTCTCAGACATGCTTTTACCACAGCACCAATACTTGCCTATCCTGACAACTGATGTGATGTGAACAGAAAACATGCAACAAACAGAATACAACTCTCAAGGGCAAGACCTTCAAAGGAGAGGGTGAGAGGAAGGTAGTAGGAGAGGTGCTTGAAGACAAGGAGTCAGACCTTAAACCACTCCCAAGTGGAGAAGGTGATCAAGTAGATAAGACTGGGGGTGTTATGCTTGACCCTGAGTTGTAGTGCCAACAATGAGGGTTCTTCTGATATTGTTGCAGACACAACAAGACCAGGCATAGTCTCTATGTCATGGAGACTGACCAGAAGGAATGCTAAGACTTCTGGTATTGAGGAGGTGTCATAGGGGCACACCAGTATGATGATCAACCTGATGACTGAAGGGTGACTTAGATCTACTAACTGATGGTGTGACCAACCCATCAGAGAGGAGCCACTTCTCAGAGAGAAATGCATAGAATTAGCTGGGGAGCTAATATAGAAAGTATGTAGGTTTATATACTGTTTTTGTGGTTATTTAGGGTAGGTTCTAAAAGCACGTAAAAGGGAATCAACAAGACATGTAGCACATAAAAGGAAATGTCCAAAAGGGATAGGTGGAACTCTGAGAGGATAAAAGAGGAAGGGAACAAGTCTGAGGGTGTGATGTTTGGGGAAGAGCGGGAGGCAGTGAACATGAGGTGCTGTGGCAGAGTTTGTGAATGAAATAGAAAGACATGAGCTGGGTTAAAAGGAGAATGTTACACTTAAGCCCAGAGGTGTAGTGCCAACAATGATGGTTCTTCTGGTGTTGAAGACTTGTGACAAGACCAGGCAGAATCTCCTGAGCAGGGAGATTGACCAGGAGGAATGCTAAGACTCCTGGAATTGAGGAGGTGTCATAGGGGCACACCAGTACAACAACCAACCTGATGGTTGAAGGGTGACTTAGATCTACAGACTGATGGTGCAGCCAAACCATCAGAGAGGAGCCACACTTCATAGGAGAAATGCATAGAATTAGCTGGGGAGCTAGTACAGAAAGTTATGTATGTAGTTTATATACTGTTTTCATGGTTATTTAGGGTAGGCTCTAAAAGCGCATAAAAGGGAATCAACAAGACGCATAGCACATAAAAGGAAATGTCCAAAAGGAATAGGTGGAACTCCATGAGGATAAAAGGAGAGAGTGGGACAAGTCCAAGGCATCCACATCAGGAAGAGGCAGGAGGCGGTGAACATGAGGCACTGTGGCAGAGTTCATAGGTGAAATAGAAAGGCATGAGCTGGACTAGATGGGGAAGTCCGAAAGTGAAAGCATAGCCAGCTCAGAAGGTTCCTTCGGGGCATGTGTAGCATTGAGTCACATGATTAGTCATGTGACAGATCATGTGATCAGAATGTTGTTGTGGTCCAGAGTTGGAGCTGTGCAGAGGGAAGAGTCACATGATAGGGGTCATGTGATGTGAATTCAAAGGTGAAACGAGATTGGAAGATTGAAGGTTGAATCTAACCCTAGAGTTGGGTTATGTTGTTGTCATAGTATTTCTTAAGTCCTTGAGGCAAGAACTTCCCTTTCTGATAGGGGAATCGTTTATTGTCATAATTCGAGAGAAGAAAGAGAAAGGCAAGTAAATTGAAGTAAGTAGAGAGATATCCCAAGTACCTGGTAAACAGGGAGTATACCTAAAACCAAAGGCCTTGGGGACCTATGATCAAATGGATAAGACTGGGGTTTCCAGTCGAATCCTCTACTACTTAAATAGTGTCTGACAATGAGTGCACAGAGACCATCCTCTGAATGAGGGAATACCAAGTATGGAAAGTGTCCGTCAGGTCTCAGACCTGATAATCCTAATATAGTAATGTTCATCCAATGAAAGCATATCATGAGTAAGAAGAAATGACTGTCCGCACCACATGATCACAGTATGCCTTCCTGATATGATCACAACCGGGGTATCTCATAATCCTGATGAGTCAAAGGAAAAGATAAGGGAAACGTGGTCCAAGGTATCCATGGGGTAACAGTCAAAAGATAAGCCCCAATAGTTCTAGATCCAAAATCTCCGGTCTGATGTCTGGCTGGCCTAAGTAGGCCAAAGGTCGTCTCACGTGTGGCAGATCACGTGGACTGAAAGGAATTTATATACCACCATGGAATGTCCTGTCTTCCAGGAATCAGCAAGTGCCGCAAGAGGTCACATGCCTCAGATCACGTGATGAAGGAAATTATACTGAGGCAAGAGCATACCAAAAAGTCACGTGAAGTCACGTGGTTCAAAATACATGTTAGCAGGGGTCTTCAAGGACACTCTGTAGCGAAATTGTTCGAGTGTCTGTTTCAAAGTAAAAGAGAAGGAATAAGTAAAATGTCATTGTTCAAGGAGAAAGTATGGTTTCATAACAAAAGGGTCCTAAAGAAAAGGCCAGAATAAAAGAAAAGGAAAAGACAGGCCGAGTCTTTGAGCAGTCTGGAGGTGTGGGAAGCACAGTTTTCATGGAAAACCATAACAGAGAAGTCTGAAAGTGAGAGCATAGCCAGCTCAGAAGGTTCCTTTGGTGCATGGTAGTGTCAGCAGTGGTAACTCTGAGTTGTGTCAAGTCACATGACAGTCAGGTGACTAGTCATGTGATCTGGAAGTCATGTGATCCTGTCATCCAGAGTCATGGTGATGAAGAGGGAGTAAGGTCATGTGGTGAGAGGTCACATGCTATGCCATAGGAGAGGTCACATGATGTGAAACTTGTGATGAGACAGCAAAGCATCCTAGAAGGAAATGGAAGGCAAAGAAAAAGAAAAGATGGCCACATCTTTTGATGGTCTATTGACAGGGAGATGTTCAGTTTTCATAGAAAATTGTAATAGAGGGTACCAGTCACAATCTACTCTACTTAAATAGTGTCTGGGTATGTGCACAGACTGGGTCTATAAAAGGAATGACTATGTAGGGTAAGTCATGATAGGGAGATAGCAAGAATATTGGCCAATAGCAAAATGAGTGCCAG
>JBBPMU010000734.1:0-14690 GCA_038090475.1 Wakefieldia striispora | reverse complement strand
GGGTAGGGAATAGGGTCTGTGGCATAGGGTACAGGTAAGGGGGTTTGGTCGTGGGGTAAGAATGAGCGGAAGGGTTAGCGAGCGTGAGAACTAATGAGTGCGAGGGTTCCATCTACGGATCTTACATAAGGCGAGTTTAATGGGTAATCGGTGAGGTTATCCAGAAGGATGAGACGAGTTGGACAATGACACATACTTATGTTTTGGCATCGGGTCCTCCCAGAACCATACTGCAGGAGGACCTGGGGGCAGTGGGATGTTATTCTTTCGAGAATGACTCCAGACTAGTGTATTGAACAGGACGACAAAAGCGGCCGTAGCGGTAGCACCACCAGCAATGTATGTCCATGGAAGCACGGTGGCGGCGACGCTACTGTTGTGAATGACAGACATTGGACAAATTGCTATGGGTCTTTTCCCCAGAGCTCTAAAATTATATAGTTCGGAACAATTCGTGCTATGTTGTCCGTCGACTCCAACTCAGTTGATAACGGACACCTACTAAGCCAAGTACTTACGTACATTATATAGATCAGATGGCAATCGAAGTGTCGTGCGAAAATGCATCAAATTGTGGCGGGTTGCGCCCACCTGTTGGGGAATTTGAGCACCAAGGACGGGGTACGAACACCGTTTTGCTTAGTGTTCCAACGGACAGAAAAATGTGGCAGTTATCTTCTATAAGCTTGGAGAGCTGCATAGAGGTTAGTGATTCGTCCAACCCGACGCATGAAACAATTATACCGTCTATTGTTGGTGCGAAAACCAGGTGGACTTCTGCTTACTAGGACAATAAGCGACACTAGGAGCCTCAAATTTTGGGGGATAAAAGCTCACCGGTTATTTATTTAGTAAGCCCCAATTCCTTCTCCTCGTTTCGGGGAACATCAAACAAGAGTTGGATTAGATCGGGAGCCTTCAAGGAACCATCATTTTAGAGAGACAGCAGAATGAAACAATCACAGCTCCAGTCACGAGTCACGACATTAATTCTGAAGGTTCTGAAGAAAGTCACTTGACAGGAAGAACCCTCTTTGTACATGTTTGCGTGAGGTGATGAAACGTTCTTCACATACTTATGGTCATTCTTATCAGATGTTCGACCGGTATTTACTATTGCCAAGACACCTCATTCCCACAGCCTGCAAGCAATATTGCTATGAGAGTGCGATGACAATCACGAGGATTTGATGTCAAGCCTCTCATGTCAAGCCATTAACTCCCTCAACCTCCCAACATTTATCCTGGGGAGAAACTCCGGCTCAAATGGCCTGCAATGGAACACAATCAAGTCCCGAACGTCGCTCGCGCTCGTATCTATGGGTTTCTCTGGTTTTTGAAGGACACGAAATGACCAGAGTAGCAACGCAAGGGTTATGTAGAGTGAGCGGTCTGCCACATATTGGCCAGGACAAACTCTATTCCGCAATGTCATTTCGAATGAGAAATGAGATCAAAGGATGGGATGAGCACGACATACCTTCGGTCAAAGCCATACGTGTAGAAATGCATATCCGCTTTGATGGCACCATCTTCGGTGAGCCAACGTTGAGGGTTGAACGTCTCTGGATCTGGGAATACCGCCGGATCTCGCGATATCGCCCTGGGATGACGAGTTATATGGAAAATGTGATATTGAGAAGTGAGTCAGTATGTGATAAGAAGGACGTACCAATGGGATCCTATAACTGTCGCACCAGCAGGGATCCAATGACCCTTCTAAGCCATCATCAGCGATGCTCAGGTAAATCTGGAAGGACAAAGAGGGTTTGTACCCAGAAGATGTCTTTCATTGCGCGGTGGGGGATGCCTTGCAGAGACATGAGCGCCCACGAGCTCTTGGTGCATAACGAACGGCGTACCCAGAGGAGTGATCGGAATCCAACGTAAAGCTTCCAGCATAAATGCCTGGAGCTGCGGGAGCTTGTCTCTGTCTTCAAACGTTGGTGCTGGATGCCGATAATGCTAGATCAGCACCTCCCAAGTCTAGCATGGCGAACCAAAGAGGGAAATACCTCTGTCTCTCCCGACTACTTCATCCAGCTCCTTCTGAACACGTGCCTGTGCGTCAGGATGACAAGCTGCCGCCATGAGCATCATGGTGATGCCGGATGCAGTCTATAGTGCACATTCAGTGAGTTTGGGGGTGTACAGGCACGCGGTACCTACTGTGTCTGAACCTGCAGCGAACAGGCCACCTGCGAGGAAGGCCATCTCATCATTGTTGAGCTGGTGGTCATCAACGTGCTCAAGTAAGGACGCTGCAAATGATGAGCTAGCGTTGTTCTGTTCCTGGAACCAGACGAGCATAGGCAAGGCGAAGCTACTTCGTATCCTCATGAACAAATACGCACCATATCCTGCCTGACCCTCTTTAGTTGGTCCCGGTAGAGTGCAAGCTCGAACTGGTAGGCCCCCTCGAGCTCTCGACAATACCCGGGCACGTATCTCAGCCATGGGAACCGATCCACGAGATGTGTCTGCGAGTATGCCGTCTGAAAGTTGATTATTGACTGCTTCACGCGCACTACTTCAGGATCGCCATTCGAGGTTGGTGTTGATTTACCATACATTATACGCAGGATGACTGCGGTAGCAAATCTACCCCGCGCGAAAGCACGATCCATGATTAGCACACCCGCACTAGTTGAAAGGAATTAACGTGCCGCTGTGCGTGTTGGGTGTGTTCTTTTGGGTCATTCAGAATATCGAGGATAACCTCTTTTACGGCACTTGTTTGAATATCTTCATACTCCTTTGCGGCTTTAAGTTGGAGATGGGTGTGTACTGCTCGTCTAGAGCGTCGGAGGCGGTCTCCAACGTGTTGGACGACGAGATGCATCCCGCCCGACAGAATCTCGCCCACCGCGACGCTGCGAGGACGGTCCGCGAGCACGGAACCTTGTTTTTCCAGGATTTCCATGGCTGCCTGAAGAAGATAGCGGTGGGATATGTGACCTGGGTCAACGGCAGGAGGCGTTAGGATAGGCGAACGTACATCCATACGACCAATGACGATTGTCACTTGGCTACCTCGTCGAAATGAGATGACAGGCCCGTATTTTTCGATCAGCTTGGCAATCTCGACCGCAACACTGAGTGAGGGGAGTGAAGCGAGTTCGAGGTTCCCCAAGGGGTAATTGACGTGGTTACCCAGGGTAACAGAGACTAGTTGGACAAGGACACATACTTTTCGTTTGGCATTGGGTCCTCCCAGAACCATACGGCAGGAGGGCCTGGGGGAAGCGGGATGTTATTCTTTCGAGAATGAACCCCGACGAGCGCCTTGGATAGGAGGACGAGAGCAGTCGCTGCGGCTGCTCCGCCAATGACATAAGTCCAGCTACCGTCGTGAACGAAAGACATCGCAATTTGTTACCGTCCATTTTCTCCCGGGGCTCGAAACTATTATATCTCCTACACGTCTGCTCTGACTCAGCTTGATGATTCATCCATATCGAGACCTTTGGCGACTCCATCAGGTTTGGCACCGAAAGTGATCGGGTGTGCCTAACTTCAAGTTTCAAATTTGGTCAGTGGGAACACGTTAGCACCATTTAGGGGTCCACATTAAACATGGATGCAACCTGCGGGTCTGGGGGAACCTGAACGGAGGTACATATTGAAATTGAGTTGGTAAATATTCGCACGGCGACTGATCGCAATTGCTGCTGTGAACAGGCATGCTTGTGATTATGAATGGTGAAATCAATCCGAGTGCATGTGTATGTGTCATGACGGTTTGATCGCCGCTTCTTCCTGTCGGATTGTCCCAACGCTAGGTACCAAATAGCATCAATTATTTCCCATTCATTCCGGTCGCAACAGCACACAACTGATCAGAGGAATCCGGGACCTGCCTAGACCAACGGCTCAATTTCAGGAGACGGTCGTTCTGGCCATACGGGGCCAAAATACATCACCGCCCTCCAACTGATGACGGTGCGGTGTGTAGGTGGCCTATGTATTCGATGGAATTAGAGCTGAAAGGGCCCAAACCTTGTGCGAATTGATCAGATACTACATGATAAGTGTATATGACGACTCTCAGTGGCGAGCGGACTGTGAATTCCAGAGAGTGTGATGGCTTGTGCCGTGGCTCTCAGAGTGCCAGTCACTGGTGGCATCATCAGCTGAGTGACCCCGATTTGAATGCATATAACACGACTCCGACTCCGATACATAAGCGTAGTGGGTTCTGTTACGCTTTTTAAACTGATTCCTGTTGTTCACTGAAGCAACATCGGGTCAGTAAAGGTCAACAAGTGACTCAAGCTCCCATATGCGCTGTTATACGGTGCTTTTTATTTTAGCACGATCATCTCGACCGCCGTCTACGGAGTCACATGTATGCAAATGTTCGTCTGTCCATTGGGCCTTCATAATCGCGGGTACAGTGGCAATGCTGATCGCTTGGACAGATTCTTCTACTTTGTCCAGTAGGTTCGTGCCCATAGATCCCCTTCACTATCTGACGGTTTCGATCACATCCTCGTTTCAGCTATCAAACAGATCTTAGACGTACGAAGATCTTTGTAAGTCAACCCATGCCAGCGAATGTCTGAGCCCGGGACGATGATGTACTATCTTTCACAGGTAGCGATCATGTGGTAACGCCCGTGTCTTCCTCTGCAGAATGATTTGGCTCACAAGCTCTCTAATAACTCGATAATGTTAGGGCCCTCAATACGATTCATGAAGCTTTGGTTATCGCTGGAAGTCAGTCCCTCTATGGCCGTGGGCTCGGATCGCTTCTTATCTTGTATCCATGTAGCGTACAAGTATATCATGGCCGGCCTACTGAACCAAATTCATACGACACAGGAAACCCGTGAGTTGTCACTTACAGGACACCTGGTTTCGTGAATCAACCGTTTTCCCAGCGAGATGATTGTATGTAATTCCTCTAAGACCCACATATGCGTCGTGGATTCGTAAGGCCAACAATGGTCACATGTCCGAATCCAAAGCCAACCGTCCCGGGCATAGGTAAGTGGGGATCTGACTATAAGTTGGAGTCGTGTTTCCGATTGTGACTAGACCATCTACCCAAAATTGTAAATCACCCCGGAGTCGGGGCCCTGTGCTTGAGACGAGAATCGTAAAGGTCACAGTTCTGGAGTGGGAAATGACCTCACCTGAAATCCCTTTCGTGAGCTGGGGTAGCTATTCATCGTGCTGATTGCTGGGAGAACCCCAAAAGTAGTGGTGCAAGAACAGTCGAGCCGGTGGAAGTTATGCCACTACTTCTTTCAAGTGGCTCCAAGAGGCATCAACTTCAGAAGCGAGAAACAACCTGGAAATGGCGCTGACGACCTCAAAGCCGGGAAACAAGAATCGGTGAAGTGGAGTCTGAGCGTAAGTATGAACATGATGTCATTTGCATTCGTTGGTCGTCATCCCGAAGCGCCTCGTCTGGGGTGGTTGGAAGCCCAAGCATCAGTGGTCCTGGGACCTAAGTTTTGTAGTGCTCGGCAACGGCTGCGGCAGTTGGCGCGCATTTGAAGTCGGGCAATTCCTAATTTGGATCCTCAAAGTACACGCATATCCATTTTCAAAGCTCAAGCTCGCTACATTTGTACAAGTTGAATATCCTTGCGAATCATAGTCTCTCAAATACTCTAAACGTTTTGGAAACATTATGTTACTAGTCTGTGACAACTGCACAAGATCGGACTGCAGAACCCACCTGTTGCGAAGAGAAGACCGTCGACCCACCGTGCAGCGTGTCTTTCTTCATACTTTCGAACGCCGACGAGCCGGAGCTCGGAATCATGTCCCCATTGACAATATTTTGCGGTGACCCTGCGCCACTGATATACGTCCTAGAATTCAAGTTGGCGAGAAGGGTGTTACAGTAGACTGAGCAAAGTGTGATGTAGGGTACGACGAAGAGTATGCTCGAAGGTTGAGCGACCATCTGACGTGGACAGATCAGTAATAATTACAGTCAGCTCGAGGTGCCAAGGTGACAACTCGGAATCATACCCACCAAGATAATGGTTGAGGCCAGATACCGTTAGACACCGAAAACACGATGGGACGTTGCAAAATCTCTGCTGAACTTTTAAACCAAGAAAAATGATCAAACTGATTTCCGAGTCAACGGTATAACATTACAAAGCGAGTGCTCACCTCGCAAACCGAGTGGCGACCCGTTGTTTGATGAGTAACCACGTCATGAAAATCGCGATGAGGATATCCACTGCAACCCCAGCAGCAAGGCTAATGACGGCTAGGGTCTACTCCGAATGATGAGACTTCCGACAGAGAGTATAAAATGTCATGCATACCGAGAATGGTTTCTCACTGAGCATAAGAAACCCAACGAGCTGAACTTGACTAGAAGCAATCAGAGATTATGTTGATAAACGCTCACTCCGACCAAAGTGAGAGCGTTAACGAACCCGTTTGCAGTATACAGGGTCTTCGTGAGATAGACTGGGATTTAACCATCAGTGTTCGCTGATGTGAAAACGACGAGTGATAGCTCACGGATAGAAGTCGCTTGGAATCAGCGAAACAGACCCGTCAGGCTTCCGTTTCCATAGCGGGTGACGTCTTACCGAACTGGATTATTGCCATGATGGCCTACATTCAGGTGAAGGTTATTAAGTAAGCCCGATATATCTTGGGCGAAAACTTACCCATATGAGGGGTGCCATGATGCCCAGTCTCTTGCCATAATTTACTGATACGACTGAGTGAAAATCAGTAAATAGAAACAAACTCGACCCGCACAAGAGTAGAATTGATACGCGAGAAAGCCTCGGCAAGGTGCTGTAACTAGGATCTAAGCGATATAAGCACTTATTCCGAGCAACTTGCTGGCTGCCACAATTTGAGCGGCCCAAACATGAGGCTTTCTAAATGACACAAGATTCAGGCCAGTGAAAGAATAGTTCTGTGCTACTTGACCGGTTCCTCGATACTCAGAGTCGCTCTAGGAACGTTATTCCAAGGCAAACGAGTTCCTCTGGGTGTATTCGACTCAGAAACGAGCGAAACGTATCTCTGTTTCTATTCATGTGAGTAGAACTTCCGTCGAATTTCTTGCGCAAGAAAATAAGGATACTATAGCGGCAACCACTGCGCTGCCGACGGGGGGTGTTCATGGAAGGACATAGAGCAATATCGAGAACGTTATCGCGAATGAAAGACATTGGGCTGGATGGCTTTCATCGTTGTTTCCTCAAATCGTTGACCGCACTAGCTGGGGTGAGTGAACACGGCCGACTTTAGACAATATAGACGCGTATGTTCACATATCTAAAACCACAGGGAGTCCCGATAGCAAGTCAACAGGGACGAACTCTCTACTCACTTCGGGAGCGGATGTAGTCGCCTTCCGAGCCCGAGCTATGGTGGAACATGCAAGCCGCGGTAGCACCCTAAATAATTTGGACTCTCTCAGCAACTCGAACAAGACCAGCTTTCGATACGATAGACGAGTCGAGAATGACGGCGGTGTTGACCCAAGATGACCGCAAAGATAAAGACCGAAACGCTGTTCGTATTCATTGGTGTGTATCCCGGTGTCATTTGGTCCCGAGGTCAGTTGTGTCGCTCGGGGTGTGCGAAGAACAAGGAATGCTATACTCACGTGATCGGAATTACATCGCGTGTTGTGCTTGTCGCAAGTTAGCACCACTCGTTATGCCACCCGTGTGCCAGTTCCAACATTTTGTGGCCGATTGTCGTATCATTGACGCGTGGAGTCCACTGGCCAGGCACTCACGAAATCGAGACTCGCACCGGGATAATCGGAGACTGAATTGCTCAGTTGACCGTCCCTAACTAGTAGGACTTCTGCGACACGCGACAACCTTAGGGACGGGGAACCAAGACAATCGCCAACGTCCGCGCACGCGCACAGCGATGCAAGTGTGACAGTGACTCCCCTACCCTCACTCGTTGTCGTAATCGCCAGACGGGTCGAGTACCGTACAGCTGGCGTAGTACGTCCCCGTGCCGTCCCCGTTGCCTCGAAGTTATTCCTTCCACATGCCTTCAGCTCATCGGACTCAGTCACCAAACAAAAGTCATCGCTTGCAGCATATAGTACAAATATAATACGGCGATCGATCAGTGGAGAATTAAACAGTCAGACCTTGTATTTCACGGTCACCAACTCCCTTAATCTCTCCTCCTCCATCCTCGGGATGAAATCTGCGTCGAATGGCTTTGGGTGGAATATAATTGCGTCCCGAAGCTCGTTCGAGGCAGTAGTATCTATCGGTGCCTCGGGTTTTTGCAAGATGCGGAACGACCAGAGCAGCAAAGCTAAGTTCATATACAGAGACCGATTTGCGACATGTTGGCCGGGACAAACTCTGTTTCACAACATGATGACTGATTGCGAACGAAAGGAGAGATATTGCGCAACGTACCTTCGGCCAAAACCAAAGGTGTAGAAACGCATGTCAGTTCTGATGGCGCCACCTTCTGTAAGCCAACGTTGAGGGCTAAACATCTCTGGATCTGGAAATGCTACCGGGTCCCGCGAGATCGCCCTGTGGCAGCAAGTTGCATGATCAGCCGTGAAAACAAGTGAGAGTCACAATTAGTGCAGGATACGAGACATACCAATGGGACCCTAGGACAGTGGCTCCGGCAGGGATGCATTGACCCCCCTGTAACATTATGGACACTGTCAGGAGCAGTTATAGAAGAACGATAGAACGTACCCAGATAATGTCTTTCGTAGCACGGTGTGCAAAACCTGTTTTGGAAGGATATACGGGGATCTGATCAGTGAGGGAAATGGTGTGACAAAGCACTTACCCAGCGGAGACACCGGTCGCCAGCGTAAAACCTCCAGCATAAATGCTTGGAGTTGCGGAAGCATGTCCCAATCATCGAACGTCGGTACTGCATTAGATGTCAAGATTTTCGAGTCTAGTACACTCAACCAAATGGTAAATACCTCTGTTCATTCCGACTACCTCATCCAATTCTTGCTGGACGCGTGCTTGTGCATCAGGATGGCAAGCCGCTGCCATGATCATCAAGCTGATACCGCTCGAAGTCTGGAATGTCATATTCCAGTGAACCTGTGTGTGCACACGCGTGGGAGAACAAGCACTTACTGTGTCTGAACCTGCAGCGAAGAAAGTGCCGCCAAGGTAAGCCATCTGGTCATTCGTAAACCGATGATCATCGGTGTGCTCCAGGAGCGCCTTTGCAAACGATGGACCGGCGCTATTCCCCGCCTAGAACCAAGCACACACGATCAGCCTCAGTTTCAAATATCGTTTGTATCCCTGCCATAACCGTTACGTACCGTCTCCTTCCGAACCCGATCCAACTGGTCCCGGTAAAGCTCAAGCTCCAGTTGATGCAATTCCCTCAAGTGTCGTCCATATCCGGGCACATACCTCAACCACGGGACACGATCCACCAGGTGTGTTTGCGAGTACACTGTCTGGAAGTTATACAATACCTGCCTGACACGCACGAGCTCAGGATCATTGTAAGACGTCGGCGTCGATTTACCATATGTTATACGCAAAATGACCGCAGAAGCGTAACTGCAACGCAAACACAACGTAAGCTTGTCACATCTTGGCGCAGGCAAGTCCGTGGGTTAGGTGCGTACCGTTTCACGTGTTGTATGTGTTGCTTTGGACGGTTCAAAATATCAAGGATAACGTCCTTTGCGGCCTCCGCCTGAATCTCCTCATATGTCTTCGCCACCTTGGATTGGAGGTGAGAGTGGGCTGCTCGTCTGAGACGACGAAGGCGCTCTCCGGCGGGTGATAGAAGCAGACGCATCCCACCCGAGAGTATATCGCCTGCTGCGATACTTCGCGGGCGGTCGACGAGCGACGCACCTTCCTTTTCCATTATTTCCGTCGCTGCCTGGAGATGTTCGTATGACTTATCCATACAAATAGCTGGGTCCTTTGAGATTGACGTACGTCCATCCGACCAATGACGATGGTCACGTCACGACCGCGTCGAAGGGAGATAACTGGTCCATATTGCTCGACTAGCTCGGCAAGCCTTTGTGCCACGCTGAGAAAGTGATGTCAATGACATTTGGTAATGCAAGAGAACGAGTACGACGCACTGTTGTCTCGGCATTGGCTCTTGCCAAAACCATACTGCAGGAGGACCAGGCGGAAACGGGATGCCATTCTTGTGAGTCGGACTCACGCTGAGCCTCCTGAGCAGGAGGAAGAGGGTCGTCGCAGCAGCTGCGCCAGTTGTGATGTGTGTCCACGGAAGGACGAAGGTGGTAACGGCTACACTATTTTCGTCGAAGAAAGGCATTGCAGCTTTATGATAAGCCGTTCTTCCAAACACCACACTTTATATTACCGACCTAATCATGCTTGGCCTCGCACCGAGTCAGCCGCGATTCATCATAGAAAGCGTGCCGTGGGGAAGTACGTACAAGCAAAAATGAAGTAGGCGTGTATTCGCACGACCACATCGGACAGTCTGAGTGAGCACGGGCAGCTTCGGATAGGATATAGATCGACTTCGTACTAGCGACCGTGTGCCGATTTGTAATCCCTGACGTATAAGGTGATCACATGTCTAAGTGAAAAGGTCAACATCATGCGGCCAAGGTATTTTTAAGTCAACAGCCTGAGTTTAAGCAAATACCTCCCTTCGTATCCGGCGTGAACGTTGAAGCCCCGGGAAGGTTACTCCACTGCCTTCGTAAACCAACGGCCTTCGCCAAGAAGCACGCAGAGGGCGGTAGTCCGTTCACCAGACTAGGGTGGGTGGTAGCCGTCTAGGCGACGGTACTACTTCTGGACCTGTTGACTGAGAAACAAGAGCACTCGACAGCCCAAAGGTCGGACAAAGCCACCTGAGAATGGTGGCGTTAAACTCAAGCCCCAGAAGACGGCCCGCGATGTTTGCATTCATTGGTTGGCTGCGGCGGCATCAGACTTTGTTTGTGGAGTGCAAGTTTTGTGGCATGGGCATAACACAATCTGAAACGCATTCCGGATTCGGACCCCCAGCGAAAGATCCCGGTCTGCGGAGTACTTACATAAAGGGGAGGGAAGAGATACAGTGACGGACTCATAATTCATAAATACATGAGTAGACCAGCTAATACATATCAAGCAAATACTGCCTGTGCGTATCCGTTGTCAACGGCAGTCAAACTCGCGACATTTTCCGAAGGAACGCCAAGGAAGAGTATTAAAAAACGTACATAAATACTTGTTGTAGTTTCCTGTATTCACTGTACATGGTGTAAGATAAGCCCAGATTGAACAGTAGAAGACGCACCTGCGGTGAAGAGGAGAAAACTCTTAAAGCTTTCACCTCCCCGTTCGACATGCGTGTCTTGGTGCCTTCGGACGTATGCGAGTTGGATCTTGCAAACATGTTACCACTGGCATCGTGCGTCGTCGCCGTGCCACTGATATACACGCTGGCATTCAAGTTCGCGAGGAGGGTGTTACAGTAGACAGAGCAAAGTGGAGCATAGGGAACGGCGTAGAGCATGTTAGAAGGAAAAACATGGAGCTGTACGAAAACGTAGTGAGGAAGAGTCACGAGCAGCCCACTCGAGGTTTACTAGTGAAAATCGAAATCACACTCACCAAAATGACAGTCACAAGCGAGAACGCGGCGGGCCAGATGCCCGTATTGACCGAGAACACTGAGACGTTGCAAAATTGCGGTCGTACTTGATTGGTTTCTGAGTCGGCAATGGGACATCATGATAAAATACGAGCTTACCTCACAAATGGAGTAGCTATCCGCTGGCGGACAAGTAAGTACGTCATGAAAATAGCAATCAGGATATTCGCTCCGGCCCCGACAGCAAGACAGATGGTTCCTAGTGTCTACCCACCAGTTGATGAGATTTCAATTCAGAACATAACACAATCCACATCATGAATGGATCCTCGCTGAGCGTAAGGAGTCCAACAGCCTGGACTTGGCTGGGAGTGAACCAGAGAATAAATCAGTGAAGTAGCATGAGCGACCCAAGCCAACAAACCCATCGGAAGTGTATAACGCCTTGGCGACAAAAACTGATGTTTTGGCCATCAGCGCATACTGACACGAGGACGACTAATGACAGCTTACAGATGGCAGTTACTTAGGTTCAGGGAATCAAACTTGTCAGGCTTCGACCCCATAGCAGGTGAAGTCTTACCAAGCTGGATGACCGCTAACATAACCTACATCCGACCGTTTAGGTGGACGCGCCGATAAGTCTCAGACGAAACATTACCCATACGAGTGGCGCAACAAAGCTTTTCCTGCTGACTGGCTCAGAACAGCTGTGAATAAACGGGGAACAGACCAAAGATCAAGACCAAAACGCACCAATGTAGATTCGATATATAAAAAAGCCTCGGGTAGACACTGTAACCAAGACCTGAACGGCATTTAGTAGGGTTCGTCATGGGGACAGAAGTACGGAATACTTGCCGTCGGGAGTACCTGCAGCTACGACTCGTTCGTTAGAAGCCTTGAGAAAGCGTCGCGAAAACAACCTACAATGATCTCTCTGAGAAGATAATCAATCCGTGACAATTAAGGAGTCTGAATCCGACAACGTACGGGTTCCCATCCTCGAATGCAATCGGGTTCACCAAGTCAGCCATAATATATTTATATGCTATAATTAGGAACAAGATGAACGAGACCCGCCACAACACCAGGCTAGCGGAGAAACCAACCGCCGGTTACACTCAAACCTTCATGAAGTGTGTTCAGTGCCCTAACATGGATAGTGAGGATGAGTCGTGAATAAGTTCTGAAAAATCGTTTAAATACCATACAACTCCAACCTGGTAAGAAAGACCCATCATGATCGTTGTCCTAAACGGTGCATGACCTGACTTACATAGAACTTCATAGGTATAGAGTCATTCTGATAGCTGGATCGAAGACACGATGAGCTGACGGATTCGTTCCAGAGGGGCGAGACATAGGCATACTGGATATAATAGAAGAACCTAAGCAGCCTGTAAGTATTCGCATCGTTAAACGATACATTTAGAATGAGGATATACTTACGTTTGCATACACGCTACACCATAAAAGGCGGTCGACATAACAGTGCCAAAATAAAAGGAACCATGTAGCTTTCCAAATAGCGGCGCGAACGGATTGGTTGACATGATCCGTATGGCTTGGTTCCGCTTCTGCCAGAGCTGCAGGAGAAGCTGGCATGTATATACGGACGCCAAGAACGGCTATGCCATGGCACGCTACACGCCGGATGTCCACTATGAAATACACCATTGGCCTGAACATGATGAACCTCGACCCAAGTACAACTTGGCATCGGAAAATCAACAGTTCAATGGATGTCCCCCTTCAGCCCCGATCGTAGTCATCAGGTTCTACTCCGCTCTATGGCAAAGTACTCTGAACTTACCAGGTCTGATTAATTTCCGCCCCGCCCCAGCCCCTCGCTGAAAATATTAATTGATCGGATTGGGTAGTCTACTTCCACCGGCGGAGCATCGGTGCGTTCTGAACAACTTTATCAGGATCTGTTGTGGTTCCTTGTAGTACAACAAGAAACGACTGAAACGCACTCTGGCATGGCTCGATACTATCTAAGTGTTCAAGCTTGTTGAGTAACAGAAACTGACTCCTGTAGATATGAGCCTCGACTCGAGGCGCGGTCAGTGACCATCGAACACTTTGATGCTTCAGTGGCCGACTATTCCCATTCCTCCTGTATCAAGAGGTTTAAAAGGGGCTACATGCCGAAATAGAAGTGAAATCGCTTGTCATGAGCACCGTAGTCCGGGTGAATAACTTCCGTACCGCTCGTAATGCCTCCCTGCCAGTGGTCGGCGCATCAACTTTCCCTCCGGAAATGACTCGGACTTCAAGTTCTCCGTTCAAGAGCTCGAGAGCCTTCAATGGTTTCTGACGTGTCGTGCTACTTGTCGGATACATTGGATCCTATTGGAACGGGCACGCATGTTAGTATTGTATGGCCGATGCACGACTTGCACTTGCATTGTTGGTCTTCTGGCCCGCCGGTTATCACATTTTTGCTGATCTCTTTACATCGAGAAGTCCAAGGGTGGAGTCCAGTATTAAAGGGATAAATGTTAAAAGCGAGACCGGATCCCGCGGTTAATAACAGTCGGAAAATGCATCAACACTGTGTTGCGTTTGAGCTGGAGTTCCGGACCTACCATCCTAACATTCCCCACGGCGGAGCCGGACAGCTTGTTCCTCCTTAGGGTAGACACAGAGGAGGCGTGCGTGCCTTTGCAAGCATTGCAGGTTCCCTCGTCGGGTACCTAGCAAGCGCTCCTGCATACCCGTTATAAATGCATAATCCCTGTCTTTTTCATATCGTAATGTAGTATATCAATCTCTGTGGCATACAAGTACGTACTAGATGTAGAAACTAGACCTAGTTGAGAGCGCGACCTATCCCCACAAGTTTGGATCCCAGTCTGACTTGAGCAACTCATCACGTCGCGTGCGCCATTCTTTCAAAAGTTCTCTTCCGTTCCACCGGTGCTCTTCCATGGAGAGGGCAAGCGTGCGAATGGATGATGGATGGAAGTCAACAGCAACCAGTAGTGCGTCGATATCATCGTCCGCGATTTCTCGGTGACAGATCGTCCTGAAGTATTGCCTTGCGGGTACCTTTTCAAGTTTTGGAACTTCTACTCGAGTCCAACGAACGTCGCGTGCAACGTCGCTTGTTCGAGTCGTCAGAATAACCG
>JBBPMU010000733.1:0-14735 GCA_038090475.1 Wakefieldia striispora | reverse complement strand
TCATATTGAATATTTATAAGAATGTATCAATAATTATATTTATTTTGAGATCACCACAAAATTCTAGGACAGACTATGGCACACTATGAGATACTATGAACACTATGAGACACTATGAACACTATGATAGACTATGGTAACTGTGAAAGCACTATCTATATGGGACCTCACTATGAGCACTATGACACTGTCCAGTACTGTCCAACCATCCCTGGTTTTGCTGATGTTTATTGTCAAGAGCTTACTGTTGGCCAAACTTCACCAACGATGTTAAAGACTATATCAACCACTGCCAGATGTGTGCCCTCATGAAGGGTAAGCAAAAAGCACTGGCAGGGAAAATGATTCCCCTCAAGGCACCTGAACGCCCTTGGGAAGATATTAGTATTGATTTCATTTCTGGTTTCCCTGCTTCGGGAGGTTTTATTCTATTTGCGTTATAGTGGACAGGTTTTCCAAGGAGGTGGTTTTTACCCCTTGCTTGAAGAGTATTTCTTCCTTAGAACTCACGAAGTTGTTCCGGGATCAAGTATGGTGCCAACATGGCATCCCCTCATTGATTGTGTCAGACAGAGGTCTGCAATTCATATCCAAATTCACGAAGCACTTATGCAAGCTCCTGGGTATTACCCAACGACTCTCAACCACATATCACCCACAGATGGATGGTCAGACTGAACGGATCAATAGAGAACTAGAGCAATACCTTTGCACTTACATGTCAAAGAAGCAAGAAGAATGGGCAGAATGGCTCAAGCTGGCACAATTCCAGCACAATAATGCTTTAGGATCTGCAACTGGTACTACCCCGTTTGCCATTACAAGAATGTATATCCCATGGTTGGGATTCAAAGGAGACGCTTTGCATTCGGGCTTGTTTGCTAAAGACTGCAATGCCGCCCACAATCAAGTAAAAAGGGCACTCGAAGAAACCAGACAGAGAATGAAAAAACAAGGAGACAAAAAATGGTCAGACACACCCAACTACGAAATTGGAGACCAAGTATGGCTCTTGACGGAGCACCTCAAGCTCCCCTACATGGTGAAGAAATTAACCCAACGATGGATTGGGCTGTTCAAGATCAAGAGGGTCCTCCCCAATGCAGTGACCTTAGCTCTTCCAAAGAGCTTTAATATTCATTCCACTGTTAACGTTTCTAGAGTGAAACCCTATAAAGATGTCCTCCCTGGTCAGAAGAAGATCAAACTGGATGCCATTGCCATAGATGAAGAAGGATATGAAGAACATGAAGTTGAATATATCACAGCCTCGTGATACAAGAATCAGAAATTGGAATACCTCGTCCACTGGCTAGGATGGGACAAAACAGACAGGACATGGGAACCTGCCAATAACCTAAAGAACTCCCCAGAGGTGGTAAAAGACTTCCACTGAGCCCATCCCACCACCCCACGAAAACTATGGGGGCTATCTATTCCAGAATTCCATTTCTTGTTCAAGAACTATTCAATTGACTTTGACCCTTGTCCTTCCTCTCTCACGAGGTTGGACTTCAAATCCTGAAGAGGCTACTGGTTTAGTGCCAAGGACATCACTCCTAGAAGAGGGGGTGATGTTACAAACCCATACTTTTCCTTGAACGATTGATGCTTTACTTATTTTCACCTTTACATTTTCAACAGATTCAGACACTCTTCGCTATAGGAGTCCTTGAAGACTCCTGCCAACATGTATTTTGAACCATGTGACTTCACGTGACTTATTGGTACACTCCTACCTCAGTATAATTTCCTTCGTCATGTGATCTGAGGCATGTGACCTCTTGTGGTTGCTGATTCCTGGAAGACAGGACTTTCCTTGGCAGTATATACATAAATTCCTTTCAGTCCATGTGATCTGCCACATGTGTGACACCTTTCAGCCGACTTTGGCCAGACAGACATCGGACTGTTGTTTATCTCAGACTTACTTGGGGCTTATCTTTTGACTGTTACCCCACAGATACTTTGGACTTCTTTTCTTCTTTTCTCAGGAGATCCCCGATTGTGATCATATCAGAAGACACATGCCATGGAGAGCTGTGTATGGACACTTCTTTCTCTCATTGACTCATAGAACATTAGTAAAGATATGCTGCCTTTGGGTGGTATGACTTGAACATTACTAGATTAGGATACGCACAGCTTGGTCTGTGCATGATAGTCAGACACTATTTAAGTAGTAGAGGATTCAACTGGTAACCCCAGTCTTATCCATTTGATCATAGGTCCCCAAGGCCTTTGGTTTTAGGTATACTCCCTGTTTACTGGGTACTTGGGATATTCTCTATGCTTTATCTTCAATTCATCGTTTTTCCATCTCTTTCTCATTTGCATTCAGAAGACAATTCCCCTATCGATAAAGGGAAGTTCTTGCCTCAAGGAAGGACTTACAAGAAATGACTAGAAAACCCCTTAACCCAAGTCTAGGGTTAGGATTCAACCTTTGATCTTCCAATCTCATTTCAGGGAGTAGCTAATTCTTTTGTTACACATGTATGGAACAAAGACTTTGCAATATAACCCTTGTTGTACTTGAGGTATCAGTAATGACCTGGAGCAGAGTATTGACTATCACCCACAAGGGAGAAGTCCTGTCAGAGTAAAAGAGACTAGAGCTGAAGAGCTTAGCTAGAGGCAAGTCAAGCAATCTTTGATGTGAAAGCAGAATGGAAACACACCAAAGGAAAGAGAAACAACAATCTTAAGGGTGAAACCTTTGAAAGACTGGGTGGAGAGGAGGAGGAGAGGACCTTTAGGCTAGCTTGTGGGCTAGGAGATCAGACCTTAAATCACCCCAAGGCCAGAAGATGATCAAGTGGATAAGACTGGGGGTACCAGTCATGATCTACTCTACTTAAATAGTGTCTGGCAATGCACACAGACCAAGTCCATAAAAGGAATGACTATGTAGAGTAAGTCATGATAAGGAGATAGCAAGTATATCAGCCAATAGCAAAACAACCACCAGAGATAAGGTATCAGCCAATAACAAAGGGTCACGTGCATCGGGTCATGGAATGAGACAGAAATGTCAAAGGTTGAACCTCAAACCTCAAAGGCGAAGTCTTCCCTTCAACGGGGTATCAAATGGAATACCAGCAACACAAAGTCAACTGGGGAAACCTCGACACACAGTCAGAGGTCTTAGGATGCAAAGTCCTGTACATGAGTGGAAAAGAGAGAGTGCTGTTTATCCTCCGGCTAAGAGTGTAAATGAATAGAACAAGATTACCCAGTAGTCCCTCAGAATATCCTAAGGGGTCCTGCTTAGAAGAAAATATCCTGGGCGAATAGATTCCAAGTAGCAAAGACTGGGGTTACCAGTCAATGCGTCTACTACTTAAATAGTGTACATGATCGTGCACAGACCAAGCTGTGTGTATCCAAATGTAGTAGTGGAGAAAATGTACGATGTCTGAATAATCGAAAAAGGGAAATCTTGTGCGATCAGCATGTATCGTGAGTCAAGAGAAATGAGTAAAATGCACTGCTCTCTATGGCACATGCCTTCTGATACGATCATGATCAGGTAACTGTGTAAGGGGAAATGACTAAGAGATAAGAATGTCAATATGTCCAAAAGGGGTTATTCCCAAAGAGAGTGGCTGCCGGGAATAAGTCTGAAGTCTCGACCGATGGCCTAATTGGCAAGTGCCGCAAAGTGGTCACATGCAACAGATCACATGATGAAGGAAATTATACTGTTGCAGGAGCATACCAAAAGATAGACATCAGGTGACTTCAAGTCACGTGATCTTCAAAATACATGTAGATGGCTTTCTTCTAGGATTGCCGCAAGAAAAGGGAGTGTCTAGGTAAAAGTTTTGAATAATGTCAGTAAAAGGATAGCATCTTTCAGGAATAAAATATGGTTTCGTAACAGGTCATGTGATGAAGGTGAAGAAACTGACACTGAAAGGTAGATGGAGAGATAAAGGACAGGTAAGCATGTGTCTTTGTGGGTCCATGTAGCATAAAGTCTCTTAATAAATGTCAGTTTCATAACAATCTTCAGGAGCAAAGACTTTGCAGGCAGAAATGTGTAGAATTAGCTGAGGAGCTAACTACAACAGAACAACCCTTTATATACTACTGGGGTTACCATAAAGGGACAACACATAAAAGGGAATCAACAAAGACGCATCACATCATGTAGGATAAAAGGAGAAGTAGGGGTTCTGTGTCCAAAAGAGGAAACAGAGTTCCATGTCCAAAAGGAGAAGCAGAGTCCCATGAGATATATGTAAAAGGAAATGAGATAAATGGGACTTCCCAAGTGGAAAGAGATGAATCTTGGGGGCATCTGTAAATGTGGGAAATGGCAGGTTCCCATGCGAAGATCAGAAGTTGTGCATAACTGGGTTGTATTGACTGGAGTTGATGACTTCCCAGGTTAAGTCTCTGAAATGAGACAGGAAAGTCAAAGGTTGAATCAAACCTCAAAGGCAAAGTCTTCCCTTGAGGTGGGGTATTGTTGAGTCGTTGAAGAAAGAAGAGAGAGAGTGTGTAGTGAAGTATACCCAGTATGCCCCTCAGAATATCCTAAGGGGGTCTAGCCTAAAAGAATTCACCTGGGCAATGATATTCCAAATAGCTAAGACTGGGGAAACCAGTCTCAAATACAGGCAACTAAATAGTGTCTGGCGATACTAAGTACTGTATGTAATTGTCCAGTCTCATAACTGTCCAATGAGAAATCAAAGAAATGGAATTGTACCATCAAGCTCATATCTTTGGCCTGGTATCCTATCTGAGGGTCATCCCCCATTCGCTAGATGGGCATCAAAGAGAAGAGAAGTAAAATGGAAATGAAAAGAAGAATGAAATATGTCCCATGGAGATAAGAGATCTCCAAATCTTGATAAATGAAAAAGAAGAGAAGTCCAAGGGTTATTCCCAAAGAGATGGCCACCAGGAGGAAGTCTGAAAGATCACCGATGGCCTATTGGCAAGTGCCATGAAGTGGTCACGTGTGTCAGATCATGTGATGGAAGGAAATTATACTGACACAGGGGTGTATGAAAAGGTAGAGATCATGTGATGTCTAGTCATGTGATTCACAAAATACATGTAGACAGCTTTCTTCGAGGATCACTGCAAGAAAAGAGGAGTCCTAGGTAAAAGTTTGAAAAGTGTTAGAAAATAGTTCGTTTGTCAAAGATAAAATATAGGGCTTTATAACAGTCTCTATAGGCTGTGGAAGAAAGATCAAACCAAAAGCAATTGTAATAATGAGTAGGAAAGAAAAACATATCTATGTCCATGTCTCATTCACCTAGGAGTTGTTGCTGTTACAGATTTTGAAGAAGACTCCTGGGAACGAGATGCAGACATAATCTGATGACAGATTACTGGCAAACTAGAGATGGACATGGATACATTTTTCTTTCCTACTCATCATTATGATCACTCTTGGTTTGACCTTTCTTCCACAGCCTATAGAGACTTGACTTGGGAGATCCTTGACCTTGGTCAATACAACCCCTTGTTATATGATTTCTGATCTTTGCATGGGAACCCACCATTTCCCACATTTATGGATGCCCCCAAGATTCTTCTTGTTTCACTTAGGAAGTCCCATTTATTCATTTCCCTTTATGTCTCATGGAACCCTGTGTCTCTTTTTGGATATGGAACACTGTTCCTCCTTTTGGATGCAGAACTCCTTTTTCTCCTTTTATCATATGCAACACAATGCATCTTTGTTGATTCCCTTTTATGTGTTGTCCTTTTATGGTAACCCTAGTAGTATATTTGACAACATGACAACCCCCTATGAGAAGCACAGTCATACCTGATTAACTTCATTGAAAAGAACCCTGATCAGATGTCAAAACAAAACTACAAAGCCTGACAACACGCTATCAAGATATGCTATCAGAAGAAACTATGAGAGGCAGGAATTCTTCCTGAGATTATCCAGAAAGTCTCTCTCTCTACAACCATTGCTGCCCAAACAAAGAAGGAGGAAGTCATGCTCCCAAAGATTTTCAAGAAATACAAGAAAGTCTTTGACAATCCTGAAGATGGCTCTTTACCCTCATCCCACAACTTCAATCATGCCATTGATTTGAAGGACTCATTCACCCCCTGCAAGGCCAAACCCTACTCACTGAACCCAGAAGAGACTAAGGCCTGCCAGGACTTCATAAAGGAGGACCTCAACAAAGGAACCATTCATCCCTCGAAATCCCCTCAAGCCACCCCATTCTTTTTCATCACCAAGAAAGATGGAAAGCTTCACCCCTGCCAGGACTATTGATACCTCAATGAACACATGGTCAAAAATGCCTATCTTCTTCCACTGATCCTAGACTTAATGGACAAACTCCATGGTTCAAATATTTTCACCAAAATGGACATTTGCTGGGGTTTTAACAACATTTGCATCAAAGATGGCGATCAATGGAAAGCCATCTTCATCACCCCATTCAGTCTCTATGAACCCCTCATCATGTTCTTTGGAATGTACAATAGACCACCCACTCTCCAGATGTTTATGGACCATTACTTCAGAGACATGCTCACAGAAGGATGGCTCATCATCTATATGGATGACCTCCTCATACACACTAAGGATGATCAAGGCCTCCATGATGAATGAACCCTCTAGGTACTCAAATGGATGGAACAACTGAAACTACATCTCAAACTGGAAAAATGTTCTTTCTCCCAGAAAATGATCGACTTCCTGGGCATGATCATCACTGAAGGCGAAATCCATATGGACCCAGCTAAACTTTCTGCCATCAAGACTTGGACCCCCCCAACATCCATAAAGGGTGTTTGCTCTTTCCTGGGTTTCTGTAACTTTTACTGAAAGTTTATTGCCAACTTCTCCACAATCACTGCCCCTCTTATTGTGCTCACCAAGAAATCCTCTGTTTGGGAATGGGACCATGATTAACAATTGACATTTGACAAGCTGAAATCTGTGTTCATCACTCTTCTGGTCCTTTCTATGCCAGACCCACAGAAACCTTTTACAGTTATGACTGATGCCTCCCTCACTGGTGCTGGAGCTGTCCTCAATGCTCATGCAAAATGATGCGCAACGTCACTTAAACAACAAGAAGAGGAGAGAAAAGAGAGCGTGCCAGGTTCGAGAGGCATGCCGGCAACAAAGGCAGCGAGGAGCGAAAGGGCAAAGTCGTGTAGAGGTGGTATTGTTGGAGAGTAAGAGTATTCCAAGTAGTCGAGGAGTTAATCCTTAAATCACACCCTTGGAAGTATGATCAAGTAGATAGAACTAGGGAATAGTTTGTATGTACATGAGGGTTTATATAGTAGAGGGAATCGTGCACAGACCATGCTGTGCATATCGTATCGTCCAATGACAAAAGAGAATGAGGATCATATGATGCGAGGATCGCATATCATCAAGTAAGCGTCTATGAGTCAATGGGAAAAGGGGATAAGGAAAGTGCCGGGCCAATGGCAAAAGAAGAGCAGAAGATAACGTATCGGCCAATTGGCAAGTGCCGGAATGGTCACGTGTGTCAGATCACATGACGGAAGGAAGTTTATACTGACATAGGAGCGTACCAAAAGTGGAACATCACGTGATCGTGTGGAAGAGTCACGTGATACGAATTACATGTTGGTGCTCATCTTCGAGGACTGAGCATAGCGAAAGGGTTCGTTAAGTAAAAAGTTCGATTAAAGAATGATGGAATCATAACATTACCCCTTCTAAGGTCCGAGTCGTCCCAACGAGGAGAGAACTTTTTTACGCTTCGTAGTCGAGGCGAGTTAACGCCGAACATGAGTGGAAATCTATTGAGTAATCGGAGAAGAGAGAGTTGAATTCAGCGGTAGACAGGCCGTGAAGTTTTCTAGGGGCGGATGGGTGGGCTTGGTGGAAGGTTTTTACCACCTCTGGTGCATTTTTCAGGTGATCCGCGGGTTCCCAAGTGCGGTCTGATTCTTCCCAGCCCTTCCAGTGGACTAGGTACTCTAGTTTCCGATTTTTCATTCTTGAGGTGACAATGTAGTCCACCTCGTGTTCTGCATATTCTTCGTCATTGACTACAATGGCGTCCGGTTTTCTGGTGGGTTGGCCCACCAGAGTTTCTCTGTAAGGTTTGACTCGTGAGATGTTAATGGTGGGATGAATGGTAAATGTCTTGGGAAGACGTAGCGTCACTGCGTTCGGAAGTACTTTTAGAATTTCGTATGGGCCTATCCATTTTTGCGTGAGTTTCTTAGCGGTGTACGGGAGCTTGAGGTGCTCCGTGGATAACCATACTTGTTGCCCAACTTCGTATATTGGGGCTTCCAATCGTTTGCGTGCTGCATCTTTGATCATCCGTTGTCGTGTTTCGTCGAGTGCTTGTTTTATATCGTCGTGGGATTTTCGGCAATCATCTGTGAATAAATCCTTTTTCGCGCTTTCAAACCCTAACCTTGGCTGATATGTTTTTGTGATTGCGAACGGGGTCGAGTTGGTGGCCGACCCGAGAGAGTTATTATGTTGGAACTGTGTGAGTTTGAGCCACTCGCACCAGTCTTCTTGTTTTTTGGCTATGTATGTGCAAAGATATTGTTCCATTTCTCTGTTGATACGTTTGGTTTGTCCATCGGTTTGGGGATGATACGTGGTTGAAATTCTCTGTTTGATATCGAGGATTTTACACAGATGTTTGGTGAATTCCGAGATGAATTGGGGGCCTTGGTCGGACACGATTGAAGAGGGTAAGCCGTGGTTACACCACACTTCGTCTCTAAAAAGTTTTGCTAAATCTAAAGAAGAAATCTTTTTCAAACATGGAGTAAATATCACTTCTTTGGAGAAGCAATCCACAATAACACAAATTGAATCATACCCCTTTGAAAGAGGTAATCCTGTGACAAAGTCTATTGAGAGATCTTCCCATGGTCTTGATGCGGACTCGAGGGGTAACAGTTTTCCTGCTGGTGCTGTTGACTTTCCCTTCGTGAGGGTGCACGCTTGGCAGTGATCTATGTATTCGGCGACGTCTTTAGTCATGCCGTTCCATGTGTAGAATTGAGAAATAAGATGGCTTGTTCGAGCCCTTCCTGTGTGACCTGCTACAGGGGAATCGTGGAATAACGTTAGTAGTTCGGTTCTAAGTGGTGTAGGAATGAAAATCTTGAATTTATCGTTCTTGTATACCTTTTCTTCATCGCAAAAGATAAATCCCTGTGGAACTTCAGATTCGGTTAATAGCGCGGTTGCTTTTTGAATCTTTTCAAAGAATGGAGAGACTAATGAAACCTCGTGGGCGTTTACCACTTTCGTATCTCTTTTGGGGATGACTACCACATTGGTGTTGTGGTTCTCTACCGTGTCGCCATGATCAGGTCTTTGGGAGAGCGCATCCGCTCGTCTGTTCTGCATGCCTGGTTTATAGCACATGACGTAGTTGAACTCTTGAAGCAGAGTGTGCCATCTTGCTTGTCAAGGGGATAGCGTTTGTGGTTTTTTCCAGTATTCGAGGTTCTTGTGATCTGTCCAAATTTCGAAGGATTCGTGGCTGACTAAGTAGTGTCGCCAATCTTGTAATGCACGTATAACGGCTAGAAGTTCTTTATCGTAAATTGGGTAATTTCTTTCCGTGGAGTCGAAAGAATGAGAGATAAAAGCGCAAGGCTTCCATATACCGTCTTTGTCCTTTACTGATAGGACGGCACCTGTGGCTATATCCGATGCGTCTGTTTCTACTCACATTGGCTTCCTCTGGTCTGGATAGGCCAGAAGGGAATCCTTCGTGAATGCTTCTTTTAACTTCTTGAATGCTGAATCTTGCTCACTTCCCCATTTGAAGGGGGTATCTTTTTTCGTGAGGTCGTTTAATGGTCGTGCTATGTGGGCGAAGTTAGGAATGAACCGTCGGTAATAGTTACAGAGGCCTAAAAAGCCTTGTACTTGTTTGAGTCTGGTGGGCGTAGGCCAATCCAGAACTCCTGCAACTTTCGATTGTTGCATCTCTACCCCTTCTTGGGATACGACCATCCCAAGGAAATCTACTTTCTTCTGTGAGAAGTGGCATTTTGCGGGCTTTACGTACAGATCATTTTCTTGTAGCTGCTTGAGTACCTCTTTCACGATTCGTTCATGTTCATATTGAGATTTTCCGCTAGTGAAGACCATACAATCATCAATAAAGATGATAACAACAGCATACATGTCGTTGAAGATGTCATTCATCATGTTTTGGAATGTAGAGGGTGAATTGGTTTTCCCAAAATACATTACCAGGGGCTTGTAGGCTCCCATAGGCGTCACGAATGCCGCCTTCCATTCGTCTCCTTCTTTGATACAGACATTGTTGTATCCCCACCGTAGGTCCATGGTGGTGAATAAGTCCGCTCCTTGCAATCTATCAATGAGGGATGGAATCAGTGGGAGAGGGTAAGCGTTTTTAACCGTTCCTTCATTGAGGTAATGATAGTCCATGACTAGACGTTTTTTACCATCTTTTTTGGGTATGAAAAATACTGGTGCGGTTTGCGGTGATTTAGAGGGTCTGATATACCCTTTCTTGAGTTCTTTCTGTAAAAAATTAGCTACTTCATCCATCTCTGTTTGTGACAGAGGAATCACTCGTCCTTTCTTGGGGATGAAGTCTTCTTTCAAGTCAATGGCATGATCCCACGGTTTGCGTGTGGGCATCCTTTCCGATTCTTTTTCGGAGAATACATCTAAAAATTCGTGGTAAGTTTTTGATACCATGCTCTTTATGTGGTCTGTTTCTTCTTGTCTTGTCATCGCCCTGCTAAAGAACATGGGTGGTAATCGCATTCTTGACATTTGTTGACAATATATCGTGCATCGGCCAAACTTGATGTCGCCGGTAATCCAGTCTATTTCGGGGTTGTGGCAGTTGAGCCAATCATATCCTATAAACATCGGGTGGGTTCCCAGGTTAGTGACATAAGCATCAATAAATTCAGAATGTCCATTAATCTCCACAAAGACATTGACTTTGTGGGTAATCTCTCCTATCAAGGAGTTTGTTCCATCCACGTTTGAAACCCCTATGGGTGTGGGTAACTTCATTCCTATTATTCCGTTAGTTTCACAAAATTTTTTGTCAATAAAAGTGTTCATCGCCCCTGAGTCAATCAACGACCTGCAAGAGACGGTATACCATCCTTTGAGTTTCCTGAAGTGAATATTAGTTAGTGGGGAGAGGTGTCCAGAGTGATTAAGGGTGGATCGAATGAAAGTCTGAGGGTTAGAAGGTGAGGAAGAAATGAAACATAATGTAGTGTTGAAGGAATTGTCTTTATCAATAAGAACGGAATTAAGCACAGTATTTTTTACTTCTGCTGCCGTGCCCGAATGGGTCGCCGTTCCAGAAGTGGAGGAAGATACAGATACATCATCTAGCGTATGTATCTTGAAAGGAAATGTTGTTTGTAGAAAGGGTATCATAGGAGAAGTTCTCGCTGCCTTCTACGTCAAGCAAGGAAAAGAAAAATTGTTTGGAAAAAGATGATATAAAATTGTTTACTGGGGCCGGGCTACCCTCTTTCACCCGGACCCTTGACCTTTTACCGCCTCAGCGGCCTTGTTGTCCATTTCTGCCCGGATCCTGTCCCTCCAGTAGGCTTCTGCTTCGTCTGTGACAAACGAAGTGTTGTGGGCGGCATAGCCGGCCAGGGGAGGGGGAGGCACCTGAGGCAGTGCGGGGAAGTTGGACGCATATCCCTGCGTCCAGGGGCCTTGGTAACCGCCCCAGTATTGGGAGCGGACTTGTTGTTGTCGTGGCTGTTTTGGCGCACGGCAATTCCTAGCTAGGTGGCCAGGCTTTCCGCAATTGAAGCACGTGAATTGCCCCTGTGGAGGGGGCATTGGAAGGGGTCGAGGTTGGCTGGCTGCTGGCCTTGTGGTGGTAGTTGCCGTCTGGTCAACGGCCATTGGTGCACCTCTGCCAGGCTGGGTGCCATATTGAGAGTAATGAGGTCGTTGCGCTGGGTATGGGTAGGTGGGGGGAGGAGGGCCCGGCGGTCGATAGTACCAGGGTTTGGCCGGTGGTGGGGCCCTGGCCTTCGGAGGTCCTTGAGGGGGTTGACCCCTTTCCTCCGCAAGCTGCTCGAATACCTGTCCTACCTTCCGAATATATTCCTTTGACAGGGGGGGGTACCAGTGCCCTGTCTTTTTGTCCGCCTCCAAGGTAGAGTGGAGGGAGACTTCTTGGTATATGCGGTAGTTAACCGCCGCCTTTAGGAGGTGAACGGCCTCACCGTCCGATACCTCTGCTTTGACTGCCAGGATGTCGAACTTCTGTAAGAAGTCTGCAATCCGGGTGGTTCCTTGTTTGAGTTCGCGCAACTCTTTGTAGGCTTGGTGTGCGAGCATCGATATCTGGAAAAAGCCTTTTATCATGTCCTGGAGCTCATCCCAGGTCGGATAGAAGACTGGGTCCTTGCCCAGATATTTTTCTAAATGTTGCTGAGCAAAGGGCTCAGCAGAACCTTCGAAGCGGAGTAGTACCGCCGTTGTGAGGACTCGATCGTCCTTGAAATCTGAGGCCTCCACCCAGGCTCTCAGCTTTGTCCACCACATACGGAACTTCTTTTTATTGCCATCCCATTTACCTGGTTCGGCGAGGCGCTTGTAGGAGTCCTTTTCTCCTTTTTCTTCAAGCTGCCTTATGAATTCTCGTGTGCAGAGAGACTCGTTTGACTCCGGGATGGGTGGAGCAGGGTTGGAGGAGGAGGCGGGGTTGGACATTGGAGGGGGAGGGCAATAGTGAGGAAGACGAGGGTGAATCTGAGTCGGGCGGTTCCGACACGATGGCTTACTGATCCGTCTAAGCGGACCTCTGGGCATGGATCGTGAGGGGTGTCCCTCAGATAACTGGTTTAAGTGAGGCCCGTCTGCGGAGGTACAGGCGAGTTGAAAACTGTTTATTGTACGCGAAGCGTACTTTCGTTCTTGGTGTGGGTGGAGCTGGGTATCGTCGGGCAGACGTCCTCATACGAGAGAGTCCCAGAAAACGAGGGGCAGGGTTTGTGACGCAAAGTCGGCAAAGGATATCTCGATGCAAAGTCTGAGACGATTCGGACACTAAGTCACGAACACCTGTCGCTCATTCTACAGTTCTATCTAAGTGATGCGCAACGTCACTTAAACAACAAGAAGAGGAGAGAAAAGAGAGCGCGCTGGGTTCGAGAGGCGCGCCGGCAACAAAGGCAGCGAGGAGCGAAAGGGCAAAGTCGTGTAGAGGTGGTATTGTTGGAGAGTAAGAGTATTCCAAGTAGTCAAGGAGTTAATCCTTAAATCACACCCTTGGAAGTATGATCAAGTAGATAGAACTAGGGAATAGTTTGTATGTACATGAGGGTTTATATAGTAGAGGGAATCGTGCACAGACCATGCTGTGCGTATCGTATCGTCCAATGACAAAAGAGAATGAGGATCATACGATGCAAGGATCGCGTATCATCGAGTAAGCGTCTATGAGTCAATGGGAAAAGGGGATAAGGAAAGTGCCGGGCCAATGGCAAAAGAAGAGCAGAAGATAACATATCGGCCAATTGGCAAGTGCCGGAATGGTCACGTGTGTCAGATCACGTGATGGAAGGAAGTTTATACTGACATAGGAGCATACCAAAAGTGGAACATCACGTGATCGTGTGGAAGAGTCACGTGATACGAATTACATGTTGGTGCTCGTCTTCGAGGACTGAGCATAGCAAAAGGGTTCGTTAAGTAAAAAGTTCGATTAAAGAATGATGGAATCATAACACAAAAGGACATTAATGGTGACCTCCCACAGAACGAAATTATGACATCTACAATCAGGAGCTTTTGGCCATCATCAAAGCACTTGAGGAATGGTGTCAATACCTTAGTGGAACCCTTCACCTGGTTATGGTCATTACTGACCACAAGAATCTCACTTATTTCAAAGAACCTCACAAACTTACCCACTGCCACACCCAATGGATGTTATTCCTGCAAGATTTTGACATCCTCTATGAACCCACCCAGGTTCTTACATGGGACCTGCTGATGCTCTTTCACAAAAGGATTTTGTCAACACATCTGAAGATAATCAAGACATCACTCTTATCTCTGCAGACCATTTCATCAATGCCATTGATGTTGACCTAGCCAATCACATCTTGACATTGTCCTCTTCAGACCCCTTGGTTGCCCAGGCCCTCGCTGCTATCCAGCAGGGGACTTCTGTTATGGATTTCAAAGATACCTGGGAATGCGACTCTGAAATCATCTGGAGACAACTCCTTGGTGAAGACAATGTGGACTTGGATACGTTTTTCTTTCCTACTCATCATTACAATTGTACTTGGTTTGATGTTTCTTCCATGGCATATAGAGACCTCACTTGGGAGATCATTGATGTGGGTCAATATGATCCTCTACTCTATGACTTCTAGGTTATTCTTCAGACTTCTCACAGGAACTGAAACAAGCATAGAATCCGTAAATGGATACGAGGGTTACATCGGGTGAAGTAGGATTAGGAGCAGGTAGAGGAACTCTTGGGGTCAAGTGATGTAGTTGCTTGAGTTCGAGGTTTGACACAGAGTGAACCACACTCGAGTCTTGTTAATGAAGTTTCACAAAGAAGCGCAGTTGCTTTCGATGGGCGATGTTAAGATGTAAAAGAGTATTAATAAAAGAACTGGAGAGCATAAGGCTCAACAGTGACTACTTAAATACTTTACAAGTGTGGCTGTAACTACTTATTAAGGATAGCTAAGTAGTAAGCACTAAATACGTAAGTGTCCGA